>JAWNLR010000096.1:7792500-8025371 GCA_035042205.1 Drosophila infuscata | reverse complement strand
TTCTCTTTATCGTGTCTCGATTGATAAGGACCAGCTCTTAGCGAATATTTAAGCATATGACTATAATGCCACAGAGGATAACATGAAAATTTCAATTGCCATCTCAATCACAAAGAAAATGTACTTTTAAAATGTTATTGTGTAAATTGTATATTTGAACTTTTTGGCCTTTTTCTATCGATTACAAGTACCACAAGGCAGTTGCTAACCGTTCATATGAGCTATTCCGGACTTTCTTTATTACTTCAAAATAAATTTGTTTAATTTATTATAGAAATTTATACATAACTCGATTTTCATTTTTCCATACTAATAGTTCCGTTCGTAATGCAATATTATTAATATGTTTTGAAAACTTGAGCAAGCGGTTCCAATATTTTGAATATACGATATTTATTTAGAGCCGATTTGACGTACATACGATTGTGTAAAAATATCATCACTAGATCAAAGTAAAAGCGGGAAGTTTTGCGGTGTTTTAAAGCTTGTGCCATTTTTATAGTATTTTTTCCTTTTATAAAATGTGTGACACCCGTAATCTAATTGACTTAACAAGTTGGGATGAGCCTGTAAAATGTAAAACAAATATTGATAATACACAATCGGATCCTGTTCTCATCGAATCAAAACAATTCAAGGGGCCTTATGATCCTTTCGATTCGATGGAAAAAGAAGCCTGCATTAAGGTGAGTTCTTACACACACACACATACAACACTATAATATGTACACTTTGAAGAAACAGCGGTTTTATACATACATATGTACATAACATATATTTAACAGGGCTTACACACAATAGCCAACAGTGATACTCAATATGCTGATCAAGACTTAAACAATGAGTCGCCACCCGTTGCCTTGAAATTTGAACAAAAAAGTAATGATGGCTTCAAAAGCTGCACAGTCGGCAACAATGAATCGCGTCAGCGAAGCCTTCAACAGCTGGCCAAGCTGAATGCGACAAGGCTATCAAGTGTGAATACGCCAACGCATAATCCGACGACACAGGTTTTCTCCTTTTTTGAGAATTCGATTCTTGCCGAAAATCTGCAAATGATTGCGGCAGAATCGCCAATCAAGCTCATCGAAGATGAGACCAGCCCAATTCCTCCAGCCAATGCCGCTGTGACCGCTCTAAGTGACGGTACATGCTCCAATATGGAGTTCGAAGCACGCTTAAAGATGCTGCGTATCGCTTTATTGGACTCGCCTTCCAAAACCGAATCGGATGCAACCCCGAACACAGAACAGAAGCTAACCATAACAACACCAATTATGCCAATAAATTTACCTAATCCAACAGCAGCCCCAACAAATGCAATGGCAGGTGTTGATAAACTCTTGCAGGACCTAAAATCATTGATTTGTGAGCATGTCGACATATCCAATAAGTGCAATGTGCTCTTTGAATCGCTTAGTGCTGCTATTTATGGTAGTGCGTTACCATCAGCAGCAGAAATGGACAGCAAACGAAGTAAGGACTCACCGAGCATCTACAAGCGGCAAGGCACATTCGACTTGGATCTTGAGAGACAGGTGGGTCTTTGTTGCATACAAATGCCAATTAAATGCGAATTAATGAACCCATTTTCTTTGTAGAAAAATAATGCTGATCTGGAATATTGTGTAAAGGGAACGAGCCAAAATGTACAGGATATTCCAAATGTAATGACATGTTCGTCGGCCACATATGTTGCCGAATCGCATGATACAGCAACAAGTCCGATTAGTGTAACTGAATGTCCAAAAGCATCGCCAGAAGTAGAGCGGAAAAAACCAGATGCGTATGTGAAAGAAGTTGTTAACGAGAATTTAGCTATTCAAATAAGCGAAATTCTGGAGCAGCACAAATTGACGAGTGTGCAACTTTACGCTATGGACCATAACGAGACCGAAACCGGTGGTGCCGGTGAAACCGTAATATTGGTTATAAATTCAAAGGCGGCAAACCAATTACCTAGCGGCATAGTGCATTCAAAATCAACCAAAGTAACACCTATGGTTAATCAGGATAGCATATTGCGTAGACGTTCTTCTTCGCTATCAATTCATGACAAGACTACACAGGAACGACAAAGAATACTTGTGAAGCAATCGTCTGTCGATAGCAGCACAAACACAAGTAACCAAACTGCGCCACTAAAAGAGTTATCAAACGTCGGTAACAAATTGAATACAACGACGTCCCTTAGACAACGCCGCTACTCTTTCTCGGTTGGTTCGATGGCTGGAAAGTTGAATGCGACAGCTGCAGCCGCTGCTCCTGCACAGAGCTGAGCGGTTCTTAGTGGCCGAAACAAAACCAGCGCCATTAGCGGGTCAAATGTAAAATGTGCTGCACCCACTAAAGCAAATAAACCTATTAAACGCGTTGTGCCCATGATAAAGACACCGTTATGCACCGAAGAGATCAGCTGTTTGCATACAACAACGCCACGCTGCAATGTTGGCCAGGAGACGCCCATAACGCCAAGAGCAAATGCAACTGGTGGCATATTTTATACCAGCACACCTATGCCACAAGTACGCTCGATAATGCGCAGATCCGTAAGGCCAGTAAGCAACAATTCCAGTGCTTACTCAAAGAACGCTGCACAATAAATATTTAACCAGCCATATTTTGTGATCGTTTCCAATTCTAACAATTGAACTTTTGACTAGAAGTAAAATATAAGTCTAAATATCAGAATCCGTCATGCCGGGACACTCTTGCCTGGAGTTAACATTCGTGTCTGTTCCTCTTATTTTATAAAATTATTTTTGGTTTCTATTCATTGATGTTTCTCAATTAAATTTAAATTTTGTATTGACATTTTATCGTGTAAGCCAAATTAAGTAAAATTAGATCAAACAAAATGCTTGAATTTTTTTTTCTTGTAAATCACATTTATTAGCTCTAAATATTCCATTTATTTGTCATTGAGCTTGTTCTTCAAAATGCTGAGATGAGTCAGACAGTTGTCACGATACGCCCGACGTTCGACTAGTTTGTCCAATGGCACCATATCATTCAGCTGCTTGGCAACCTCAACGGCAGTGGGTCCCTCCATTTTGGGTGTGTCGCCCATTGTCTCGCTGACGGCATAGATCGTTTTCGAGTAGCGCTCAAAATAGTTGGCCATTCCTTCAGCATTCAGATGCGCCGTCTCCAGTGGGCCCAGGAAGGCATAACGCATGCCCAAACCATCACTCATGACGCTATCAATATCCCGGACATTGAGTATGCCGGCCTCTACCAGACGCCACGTCTCATTCAAGATGGCATATTGAATACGATTTAGGGCAAAGCCTTCAATCTCACGCGAGAGCGTGACGGGCTTCTGGCCAATTTCATCCATTAGGTCACGGGTCTTTTGAACCACCTCTGGCCTTGTCCATGGCGCTGGCACAATCTCCACCAGCGGCACATAGTAGGGCGGATTGACAGGATGCGAGACGACCGTCTAGAAAAATTGCCACAAAATATAAATCAATAAAGGTGCTCAGCACAAGATTGGCATTCAGACACGCAAAGATAACAACTCACGTTGTGTTTGTGCTTCAAGTCGGCAGTGAAAAGCGACGGTAGGAATGTGCTAGTGGAACTGGACAATAAGTCCACTGGAATGATGTACATATGTTATTAAGTATACATATGAATATACCATATAATATACCTCACATAATATATTCCGCCTGCGCTTCAAATATTCCGTAAGCAATTAAGATTGACCAGATGCAGGAAATGGCTGGCAGCTTCATCCTGTTATATGATTTATTGTAATTAAGCTTCCTCAAAAATCGAAGTTTTCCAAACAAAATTACTGGCTTATGTCGATTCGACTAGCATTACCAACACTCCTTTAAATATAACGTATTAGCTTAAATTAGTTGTTAATAATCAGTGGTTTAATATGTTTTACATAGCTGTACTTTTAAATCCGACCTTTACGTATGGATTCTTTTTAGACAATTAATTAGTCATTGTGTTTATGTTCATCATACCCATCCATGCTTATGGCCACTTATCGTATATCGGACATGGTGGAATAGAACAGATTCTCTTTATCGTGTCTCGATTGATAAGGACCAGCTCTTAGCGAATATTTAAGCATATGACTATAATGCCACAGAGGATAACATGAAAATTTCAATTGCCATCTCAATCACAAAGAAAATGTACTTTTAAAATGTTATTGTGTAAATTGTATATTTGAACTTTTTGGCCTTTTTCTATCGATTACAAGTACCACAAGGCAGTTGCTAACCGTTCATATGAGCTATTCCGGACTTTCTTTATTACTTCAAAATAAATTTGTTTAATTTATTATAGAAATTTATACATAACTCGATTTTCATTTTTCCATACTAATAGTTCCGTTCGTAATGCAATATTATTAATATGTTTTGAAAACTTGAGCAAGCGGTTCCAATATTTTGAATATACGATATTTATTTAGAGCCGATTTGACGTACATACGATTGTGTAAAAATATCATCACTAGATCAAAGTAAAAGCGGGAAGTTTTGCGGTGTTTTAAAGCTTGTGCCATTTTTATAGTATTTTTTCCTTTTATAAAATGTGTGACACCCGTAATCTAATTGACTTAACAAGTTGGGATGAGCCTGTAAAATGTAAAACAAATATTGATAATACACAATCGGATCCTGTTCTCATCGAATCAAAACAATTCAAGGGGCCTTATGATCCTTTCGATTCGATGGAAAAAGAAGCCTGCATTAAGGTGAGTTCTTACACACACACACATACAACACTATAATATGTACACTTTGAAGAAACAGCGGTTTTATACATACATATGTACATAACATATATTTAACAGGGCTTACACACAAGAGCCAACAGTGATACTCAATATGCTGATCAAGACTTAAACAATGAGGCGCCACCCGTTGCCTTGGAATTTGAACAAAAAAGTAATGATGGCTTCAAAAGCTGCACAGTCGGCAACAATGAATCGCGTCAGCGAAGCCTTCAACAGCTGGCCAAGCTGAATGCGACAAGGCTATCAAGTGTGAATACGCCAACGCATAATCCGACGACACAGGTTTTCTCCTTTTTTGAGAATTCGATTCTTGCCGAAAATCTGCAAATGATTGCGGCAGAATCGCCAATCAAGCTCATCGAAGATGAGACCAGCCCAATTCCTCCAGCCAATGCCGCTGTGACCGCTCTAAGTGACGGTACATGCTCCAATATGGAGTTCGAAGCACGCTTAAAGATGCTGCGTATCGCTTTATTGGACTCGCCTTCCAAAACCGAATCGGATGCAACCCCGAACACAGAACAGAAGCTAACCATAACAACACCAATTATGCCAATAAATTTACCTAATCCAACAGCAGCCCCAACAAATGCAATGGCAGGTGTTGATAAACTCTTGCAGGACCTAAAATCATTGATTTGTGAGCATGTCGACATATCCAAAAGGGATCAGTTCAATGTGCTCTTTGAATCGCTTAGTGCTGCTATTTACGCGTTACCATCAGCAGCAGAAATTGACAGCAAACGAAGTAAGGACTCACCGAGCATCTACAAGCGGCAAGGCACATTCGACTTGGATCTTGAGAGACAGGTGGGTCTTTGTTGCATACAAATGCCAATTAAATGCGAATTAATGAACCCATTTTCTTTGTAGAAAAATAATGCTGATCTGGAATATTGTGTAAAGGGAACGAGCCAAAATGTACAGGATATTCCAAATGTAATGACATGTTCGTCGGCCACATATGTTGCCGAATCGCATGATACAGCAACAAGTCCGATTAGTGTAACTGAATGTCCAAAAGCATCGCCAGAAGTAGAGCGGAAAAAACCAGATGCGTATGTGAAGGAAGTTGTTAACGAGAATTTAGCTATTCAAATAAGCGAAATTCTGGAGCAGCACAAATTGACGAGTGTGCAACATTACGCTATGGACCATAACGAGACCGAAACCGGTGGTGCCGGTGAAACCGTAATATTGGTTATAAATTCAAAGGCGGCAAAACAATTACCTAGCGGCATAGTGCATTCAAAATCAACCAAAGTAGCACCGATGGTTAATCAGGATAGCATATTGCGTGGACGTTCTTCTTCGCTATCAATTCATGACAAGACTACACAGGAACGACAAAGAATACTTGTGAAGCCATCATCTGTCGATAGTAGCACAAACACAAGTAACCAAACTGCGCCACTAAAAGAGTTATCAAACGTCGGTAACAAATTGAATACAACGACGTCCCTTAGACAACGCCGCTACTCTTTCTCGGTTGGTTCGATGGCTGGAAAGTTGAATGCGACAGCTGCAGCCGCTGCTCCTGCACAGAGCCGAGCGGTTCTTAGTGGCCGAAACAAAACCAGCGCCATTAGCGGGTCAAATGTAAAATGTGCTGCACCCACTAAAGCAAATAGACCTATTAAACGCGTTGTGCCCATGATAAAGACACCGTTATGCACCGAAGAGATCAGCTGTTTGCATACAACAACGCCACGCTGCAATGTTGGCCAGGAGACGCCCATAGCGCCAAGAGCAAATGCAACTGGTGGCATATTTTATAACCAGCACACCTATGCCACAAGTACGCTCGATAATGCGCAGATCCGTAAGGCCAGTAAGCAACTATTCCAGTGCTTACTCAAAGAACGCTGCACAATAAATATTTAACCAGCCATATTTTGTGATCGTTTCCAATTCTAACAATTGAACTTTTGACTAGAAGTAAAATATAAGTCTAAATATCAGAATCCGTCATGCCGGGACACTCTTGCCTGGAGTTAACATTCGTGTCTGTTCCTCTTATTTTATAAAATTATTTTTGGTTTCTATTCATTGATGTTTCTCAATTAAATTTAAATTTTGTATTGTTATCGTGTAAGCCAAATTAAGTAAAATTAGATCAAACAAAATGCTTGAATTTTTTTTTTCTTGTAAATCACATTTATTAGCTCTAAATATTCCATTTATTTGTCATTGAGCTTGTTCTTCAAAATGCTGAGATGAGTCAGACAGTTGTCACGATACGCCCGACGTTCGACTAGTTTGTCCAATGGCACCATATCATTTAGCTGCTTGGCAACCTCAACGGCAGTGGGTCCCTCCATTTTGGGTGTGTCGCCCATTGTCTCGCTGACGGCATAGATCGTTTTCGAGTAGCGCTCAAAATAGTTGGCCATTCCTTCAGCATTCAGATGCGCCGTCTCCAGTGGGCCCAGGAAGGCATAACGCATGCCCAAACCATCACTCATGACGCTATCAATATCCCGGACATTGAGTATGCCGGCCTCTACCAGACGCCACGTCTCATTCAAGATGGCATATTGAATACGATTTAGGGCAAAGCCTTCAATCTCACGCGAGAGCGTGACGGGCTTCTGGCCAATTTCATCCATTAGGTCACGGGTCTTTTGAACCACCTCTGGCCTTGTCCATGGCGCTGGCACAATCTCCACCAGCGGCACATAGTAGGGCGGATTGACAGGATGCGAGACGACCGTCTAGAAAAATTGCCAGAAAATATAAATATAAAGGTGCTCAGCACAAGATTGGCATTCAGACACGCAAAGATAAACAACTCACGTTGTGTTTGTGCTTCAAGTCGGCAGTTTCCACTCCAACTTCTCGGGTATGCACTCCTGGATAAAGAAAGCGCCACTAGCCAGCTCCTTAATGTCATTGGTACCCGAAATACAGCTAAATTGATCCTTTGCATTCAATTTGCCACGCAGCAGACCCTTCTTCTCCAGCTCCAGCAATTCCTTTTGCGTTGCAGTCAACGCGCCTTGCACCTGCTCGGGCAGGATGTCATAGAGCACCACCTGATAGCCAACCGAGGCGAACAGCATGGACCACGACCGTCCAATAAGTCCACTGGAATGATGTACATATGTTATTAAGTATACATATGAATATACCATATAATATACCTCACATAATATATTCCGCCTGCGCTTCAAATATTCCGTAAGCAATTAAGATTGACCAGATGCAGGAAATGGCTGGCAGCTTCATCCTGTTATATGATTTATTGTAATTAAGCTTCCTCAAAAATCGAAGTTTTCCAAACAAAATTACTGGCTTATGTCGATTCGACTAGCATTACCAACACTCCTTTAAATATAACGTATTAGCTTAAATTAGTTGTTAATAATCAGTGGTTTAATATGTTTTACATACCTGTACTTTTAAATCCGACCTTTACGTATGGATTCTTTTTAGACAATTAATTAGTCATTGTGTTTATGTTCATCATACCCATCCATGCTTATGGCCACTTATCGTATATCGGACATGGTGGAATAGAACAGATTCTCTTTATCGTGTCTCGATTGATAAGGACCAGCTCTTAGCGAATATTTAAGCATATGACTATAATGCCACAGAGGATAACATGAAAATTTCAATTGCCATCTCAATCACAAAGAAAATGTACTTTTAAAATGTTATTGTGTAAATTGTATATTTGAACTTTTTGGCCTTTTTCTATCGATTACAAGTACCACAAGGCAGTTGCTAACCGTTCATATGAGCTATTCCGGACTTTCTTTATTACTTCAAAATAAATTTGTTTAATTTATTATAGAAATTTATACATAACTCGATTTTCATTTTTCCATACTAATAGTTCCGTTCGTAATGCAATATTATTAATATGTTTTGAAAACTTGAGCAAGCGGTTCCAATATTTTGAATATACGATATTTATTTAGAGCCGATTTGACGTACATACGATTGTGTAAAAATATCATCACTAGATCAAAGTAAAAGCGGGAAGTTTTGCGGTGTTTTAAAGCTTGTGCCATTTTTATAGTATTTTTTCCTTTTATAAAATGTGTGACACCCGTAATCTAATTGACTTAACAAGTTGGGATGAGCCTGTAAAATGTAAAACAAATATTGATAATACACAATCGGATCCTGTTCTCATCGAATCAAAACAATTCAAGGGGCCTTATGATCCTTTCGATTCGATGGAAAAAGAAGACTGCATTAAGGTGAGTTCTTACACACACACACATACAACACTATAATATGTACACTTTAAAGAAACAGCGGTTTTATACATACATATGTACATAACATATATTTAACAGGGCTTACACACAAGAGCCAACAGTGATACTCAATATGCTGATCAAGACTTAAACAATGAGGCGCCACCCGTTGCCTTGGAATTTGAACAAAAAAGTAATGATGGCTTCAAAAGCTGCACAGTCGGCAACAATGAATCGCGTCAGCGAAGCCTTCAACAGCTGGCCAAGCTGAATGCGACAAGGCTATCAAGTGTGAATACGCCACCGCATAATCCGTCGACACAGGTTTTCTCCTTTTTTGAGAATTCGATTCTTGCCGAAAATCTGCAAATGATTGCGGCAGAATCGCCAATCAAGCTCATCGAAGATGAGACCAGCCCAATTCCTCCAGCCAATGCCGCTGTGACCGCTCTAAGTGACGGTACATGCTCCAATATGGAGTTCGAAGCACGCTTAAAGATGCTGCGTATCGCTTTATTGGACTCGCCTTCCAAAACCGAATCGGATGCAACCCCGAACACAGAACAGAAGCTAACCATAACAACACCAATTATGCCAATAAATTTACCTAATCCAACAGCAGCCCCAACAAATGCAATGGCAGGTGTTGATAAACTCTTGCAGGACCTAAAATCATTGATTTGTGAGCATGTCGACATATCCAAAAGGGATCAGTGCAATGTGCTCTTTGAATCGCTTAGTGCTGCTCTTTATGGTAGTGCGTTACCATCAGCAGCAGAAATTGACAGCAAACGAAGTAAGGACTCACCGAGCATCTACAAGCGGCAAGGCACATTCGACTTGGATCTTGAGAGACAGGTGGGTCTTTGTTGCATACAAATGCCAATTAAATGCGAATTAATGAACCCATTTTCTTTGTAGAAAAATAATGCTGATCTGGAACATTGTGTAAAGGAAACGAGCCAAAATGTACAGGATATTCCAAATGTAATGACATGTTCGTCGGCCACATATGTTGCCGAATCGCCTGATACAGCAACAAGTCCGATTAGTGTAACTGAATGTCCAAAAGCATCGCCAGAAGTAGAGCGGAAAAAACCAGATGCGTATGTGAAAGAAGTTGTTAACGAGAATTAAGCTATTCAAATAAGCTAAATTCTGGAGCAGCACAAATTGACGAGTGTGCAACATTACGCTATGGACCATAACGAGACCGAAACCGGTGGTGCCGGTGAAACCGTAATATTGGTTATAAATTCAAAGGCGGCAAAACAATTACCTAGCGGCATAGTGCATTCAAAATCAACCAAAGTAGCACCGATGGTTAATCAGGATAGCATATTGCGTGGACGTTCTTCTTCGCTATCAATTCATGACAAGACTACACAGGAACGACAAAGAATACTTGTGAAGCCATCATCTGTCGATAGTAGCACAAACACAAGTAACCAAACTGCGCCACTAAAAGAGTTATCAAACGTCGGTAACAAATTGAATACAACGACGTCCCTTAGACAACGCCGCTACTCTTTCTCGGTTGGTTCGATGGCTGGAAAGTTGAATGCGACAGCTGCAGCCGCTGCTCCTGCACAGAGCCGAGCGGTTCTTAGTGGCCGAAACAAAACCAGCGCCATTAGCGGGTCAAATGTAAAATGTGCTGCACCCACTAAAGCAAATAGACCTATTAAACGCGTTGTGCCCAAGATAAAGACACCGTTATGCACCAAAGAGATCAGCTGTTTGCATACAACAACGCCACGCTGCAATGTTGGCCAGGAGACGCCCATAGCGCCAAGAGCAAATGCAACTGGTGGCATATTTTTAACCAGCACACCTATGCCACAAGTACGCTCGATAATGCGCAGATCCGTAAGCCCAGTAAGCAACTATTCCAGTGCTTACTCAAAGAACGCTGCACAATAAATATTTAACCAGCCATATTATGTGATCGTTTCCAATTCTAACAATTGAACTTTTGACTAGAAGTAAAATATAAGTCTAAATATCAGAATCCGTCATGCCGGGACACTCTTGCCTGGAGTTAACATTTGTGTCTGTTCCTCTTATTTTATAAAATTATTTTTGGTTTCTATTCATTGATGTTTCTCAATTAAATTTAAATTTTGTATTTTATCGTGTAAGCCAAATTAAGTAAAATTAGATCAAACAAAATGCTTGAATTTTTTTTTTCTTGTAAATCACATTTATTAGCTCTAAATATTCCATTTATTTGTCATTGAGCTTGTTCTTCAAAATGCTGAGATGAGTCAGACAGTTGTCACGATACGCCCGACGTTCGACTAGTTTGTCCAATGGCACCATATCATTCAGCTGCTTGGCAACCTCAACGGCAGTGGGTCCCTCCATTTTGGGTGTGTCGCCCATTGTCTCGCTGACGGCATAGATCGTTTTCGAGTAGCGCTCAAAATAGTTGGCCATTCCTTCAGCATTCAGATGCGCCGTCTCCAGTGGGCCCAGGAAGGCATAACGCATGCCCAAACCATCACTCATGACGCTATCAATATCCCGGACATTGAGTATGCCGGCCTCTACCAGACGCCACGTCTCATTCAAGATGGCATATTGAATACGATTTAGGGCAAAGCCTTCAATCTCACGCGAGAGCGTGACGGGCTTCTGGCCAATTTCATCCATTAGGTCACGGGTCTTTTGAACCACCTCTGGCCTTGTCCATGGCGCTGGCACAATCTCCACCAGCGGCACATAGTAGGGCGGATTGACAGGATGCGAGACGACCGTCTAGAAAAATTGCCAGAAAATATAAATATAAAGGTGCTCAGCACAAGATTGGCATTCAGACACGCAAAGATAAACAACTCACGTTGTGTTTGTGCTTCAAGTCGGCAGTTTCCACTCCAACTTCTCGGGTATGCACTCCTGGATAAAGAAAGCGCCACTAGCCAGCTCCTTAATGTCATTGGTACCCGAAATACAGCTAAATTGATCCTTTGCATTCAATTTGCCACGCAGCAGACCCTTCTTCTCCAGCTCCAGCAATTCCTTTTGCGTTGCAGTCAACGCGCCTTGCACCTGCTCGGGCAGGATGTCATAGAGCACCACCTGATAGCCAACCGAGGCGAACAGCATGGACCACGACCGTCCAATAAGTCCACTGGAATGATGTACATATGTTATTAAGTATACATATGAATATACCATATAATATACCTCACATAATATATTCCGCCTGCGCTTCAAATATTCCGTAAGCAATTAAGATTGACCAGATGCAGGAAATGGCTGGCAGCTTCATCCTGTTATATGATTTATTGTAATTAAGCTTCCTCAAAAATCGAAGTTTTCCAAACAAAATTACTGGCTTATGTCGATTCGACTAGCATTACCAACACTCCTTTAAATATAACGTATTAGCTTAAATTAGTTGTTAATAATCAGTGGTTTAATATGTTTTACATACCTGTACTTTTAAATCCGACCTTTACGTATGGATTCTTTTTAGACAATTAATTAGTCATTGTGTTTATGTTCATCATACCCATCCATGCTTATGGCCACTTATCGTATATCGGACATGGTGGAATAGAACAGATTCTCTTTATCGTGTCTCGATTGATAAGGACCAGCTCTTAGCGAATATTTAAGCATATGACTATAATGCCACAGAGGATAACATGAAAATTTCAATTGCCATCTCAATCACAAAGAAAATGTACTTTTAAAATGTTATTGTGTAAATTGTATATTTGAACTTTTTGGCCTTTTTCTATCGATTACAAGTACCACAAGGCAGTTGCTAACCGTTCATATGAGCTATTCCGGACTTTCTTTATTACTTCAAAATAAATTTGTTTAATTTATTATAGAAATTTATACATAACTCGATTTTCATTTTTCCATACTAATAGTTCCGTTCGTAATGCAATATTATTAATATGTTTTGAAAACTTGAGCAAGCGGTTCCACTATTTTGAATATACGATATTTATTTAGAGCCGATTTGACGTACATACGATTGTGTAAAAATATCATCACTAGGTCAAAGTAAAAGCGGGAAGTTTTGCGGTGTTTTAAAGCTTGTGCCATTTTTATAGTATTTTTTCCTTTTATAAAATGTGTGACACCCGTAATCTAATTGACTTAACAAGTTGGGATGAGCCTGTAAAATGTAAAACAAATATTGATAATACACAATCGGATCCTGTTCTCATCGAATCAAAACAATTCAAGGGGCCTTATGATCCTTTCGATTCGATGGAAAAAGAAGCCTGCATTAAGGTGAGTTCTTACACACACACACATACAACACTATAATATGTACACTTTGAAGAAACAGCGGTTTTATACATACATATGTACATAACATATATTTAACAGGGCTTACACACAAGAGCCAACAGTGATACTCAATATGCTGATCAAGACTTAAACAATGAGGCGCCACCCGTTGCCTTGGAATTTGAACAAAAAAGTAATGATGGCTTCAAAAGCTGCACAGTCGGCAACAATGAATCGCGTCAGCGAAGCCTTCAACAGCTGGCCAAGCTGAATGCGACAAGGCTATCAAGTGTGAATACGCCACCGCATAATCCGTCGACACAGGTTTTCTCCTTTTTTGAGAATTCGATTCTTGCCGAAAATCTGCAAATGATTGCGGCAGAATCGCCAATCAAGCTCATCGAAGATGAGACCAGCCCAATTCCTCCAGCCAATGCCGCTGTGACCGCTCTAAGTGACGGTACATGCTCCAATATGGAGTTCGAAGCACGCTTAAAGATGCTGCGTATCGCTTTATTGGACTCGCCTTCCAAAACCGAATCGGATGCAACCCCGAACACAGAACAGAAGCTAACCATAACAACACCAATTATGCCAATAAATTTACCTAATCCAACAGCAGCCCCAACAAATGCAATGGCAGGTGTTGATAAACTCTTGCAGGACCTAAAATCATTGATTTGTGAGCATGTCGACATATCCAAAAGGGATCAGTCAATGTGCTCTTTGAATCGCTTAGTGCTGCTATTTATGGTAGTGCGTTACCATCAGCAGCAGAAATGGACAGCAAACGAAGTAAGGACTCACCGAGCATCTACAAGCGGCAAGGCACATTCGACTTGGATCTTGAGAGACAGGTGGGTCTTTGTTGCATACAAATGCCAATTAAATGCGAATTAATGAACCCATTTTCTTTGTAGAAAAATAATGCTGATCTGGAATATTGTGTAAAGGGAACGAGCCAAAATGTACAGGATATTCCAAATGTAATGACATGTTCGTCGGCCACATATGTTGCCGAATCGCATGATACAGCAACAAGTCCGATTAGTGTAACTGAATGTCCAAAAGCATCGCCAGAAGTAGAGCGGAAAAAACCAGATGCGTATGTGAAAGAAGTTGTTAACGAGAATTAAGCTATTCAAATAAGCGAAATTCTGGAGCAGCACAAATTGACGAGTGTGCAACATTACGCTATGGACCATAACGAGACCGAAACCGGTGGTGCCGGTGAAACCGTAATATTGGTTATAAATTCAACGGCGGCAAACCAATTACCTAGCGGCATAGTGCATTCAAAATCAACCAAAGTAGCACCTATGGTTAATCAGGATAGCATATTGCGTAGACGTTCTTCTTCGCTATCAATTCATGACAAGACTACACAGGAACGACAAAGAATACTTGTGAAGCAATCATCTGTCGATAGCAGCACCAACACAAGTAACCAAACTGCGCCACTAAAAGAGTTATCAAACGTCGGTAACAAATTGAATACAACGACGTCCCTTAGACAACGCCGCTACTCTTTCTCGGTTGGTTCGATGGCTGGAAAGTTGAATGCGACAGCTGCAGCCGCTGCTCCTGCACAGAGCTGAGCGGTTCTTAGTGGCCGAAACAAAACCAGCGCCATTAGCGGGTCAAATGTAAAATGTGCTGCACCCACTAAAGCAAATAAACCTATTAAACGCGTTGTGCCCATGATAAAGACACCGTTATGCACCGAAGAGATCAGCTGTTTGCATACAACAACGCCACGCTGCAATGTTGGCCAGGAGACGCCCATAACGCCAAGAGCAAATGCAACTGGTGGCATATTTTATACCAGCACACCTATGCCACAAGTACGCTCGATAATGCGCAGATCCGTAAGGCCAGTAAGCAACAATTCCAGTGCTTACTCAAAGAACGCTGCACAATAAATATTTAACCAGCCATATTTTGTGATCGTTTCCAATTCTAACAATTGAACTTTTGACTAGAAGTAAAATATAAGTCTAAATATCAGAATCCGTCATGCCGGGACACTCTTGCCTGGAGTTAACATTCGTGTCTGTTCCTCTTATTTTATAAAATTATTTTTGGTTTCTATTCATTGATGTTTCTCAATTAAATTTAAATTTTGTATTGACATTTTATCGTGTAAGCCAAATTAAGTAAAATTAGATCAAACAAAATGCTTGAATTTTTTTTTCTTGTAAATCACATTTATTAGCTCTAAATATTCCATTTATTTGTCATTGAGCTTGTTCTTCAAAATGCTGAGATGAGTCAGACAGTTGTCACGATACGCCCGACGTTCGACTAGTTTGTCCAATGGCACCATATCATTCAGCTGCTTGGCAACCTCAACGGCAGTGGGTCCCTCCATTTTGGGTGTGTCGCCCATTGTCTCGCTGACGGCATAGATCGTTTTCGAGTAGCGCTCAAAATAGTTGGCCATTCCTTCAGCATTCAGATGCGCCGTCTCCAGTGGGCCCAGGAAGGCATAACGCATGCCCAAACCATCACTCATGACGCTATCAATATCCCGGACATTGAGTATGCCGGCCTCTACCAGACGCCACGTCTCATTCAAGATGGCATATTGAATACGATTTAGGGCAAAGCCTTCAATCTCACGCGAGAGCGTGACGGGCTTCTGGCCAATTTCATCCATTAGGTCACGGGTCTTTTGAACCACCTCTGGCCTTGTCCATGGCGCTGGCACAATCTCCACCAGCGGCACATAGTAGGGCGGATTGACAGGATGCGAGACGACCGTCTAGAAAAATTGCCACAAAATATAAATCAATAAAGGTGCTCAGCACAAGATTGGCATTCAGACACGCAAAGATAACAACTCACGTTGTGTTTGTGCTTCAAGTCGGCAGTGAAAAGCGACGGTAGGAATGTGCTAGTGGAACTGGACAATAAGTCCACTGGAATGATGTACATATGTTATTAAGTATACATATGAATATACCATATAATATACCTCACATAATATATTCCGCCTGCGCTTCAAATATTCCGTAAGCAATTAAGATTGACCAGATGCAGGAAATGGCTGGCAGCTTCATCCTGTTATATGATTTATTGTAATTAAGCTTCCTCAAAAATCGAAGTTTTCCAAACAAAATTACTGGCTTATGTCGATTCGACTAGCATTACCAACACTCCTTTAAATATAACGTATTAGCTTAAATTAGTTGTTAATAATCAGTGGTTTAATATGTTTTACATACCTGTACTTTTAAATCCGACCTTTACGTATGGATTCTTTTTAGACAATTAATTAGTCATTGTGTTTATGTTCATCATACCCATCCATGCTTATGGCCACTTATCGTATATCGGACATGGTGGAATAGAACAGATTCTCTTTATCGTGTCTCGATTGATAAGGACCAGCTCTTAGCGAATATTTAAGCATATGACTATAATGCCACAGAGGATAACATGAAAATTTCAATTGCCATCTCAATCACAAAGAAAATGTACTTTTAAAATGTTATTGTGTAAATTGTATATTTGAACTTTTTGGCCTTTTTCTATCGATTACAAGTACCACAAGGCAGTTGCTAACCGTTCATATGAGCTATTCCGGACTTTCTTTATTACTTCAAAATAAATTTGTTTAATTTATTATAGAAATTTATACATAACTCGATTTTCATTTTTCCATACTAATAGTTCCGTTCGTAATGCAATATTATTAATATGTTTTGAAAACTTGAGCAAGCGGTTCCAATATTTTGAATATACGATATTTATTTAGAGCCGATTTGACGTACATACGATTGTGTAAAAATATCATCACTAGATCAAAGTAAAAGCGGGAAGTTTTGCGGTGTTTTAAAGCTTGTGCCATTTTTATAGTATTTTTTCCTTTTATAAAATGTGTGACACCCGTAATCTAATTGACTTAACAAGTTGGGATGAGCCTGTAAAATGTAAAACAAATATTGATAATACACAATCGGATCCTGTTCTCATCGAATCAAAACAATTCAAGGGGCCTTATGATCCTTTCGATTCGATGGAAAAAGAAGACTGCATTAAGGTGAGTTCTTACACACACACACATACAACACTATAATATGTACACTTTAAAGAAACAGCGGTTTTATACATACATATGTACATAACATATATTTAACAGGGCTTACACACAAGAGCCAACAGTGATACTCAATATGCTGATCAAGACTTAAACAATGAGGCGCCACCCGTTGCCTTGGAATTTGAACAAAAAAGTAATGATGGCTTCAAAAGCTGCACAGTCGGCAACAATGAATCGCGTCAGCGAAGCCTTCAACAGCTGGCCAAGCTGAATGCGACAAGGCTATCAAGTGTGAATACGCCACCGCATAATCCGTCGACACAGGTTTTCTCCTTTTTTGAGAATTCGATTCTTGCCGAAAATCTGCAAATGATTGCGGCAGAATCGCCAATCAAGCTCATCGAAGATGAGACCAACCCGATTCCTCCAGCTAATGCCGCTGTGACCGCTCTAAGTGACGGTACATGCTCCAATATGGAGTTCGAAGCACGCTTAAAGATGCTGCGTATCGCTTTATTGGACTCGCCTTCCAAAACCGAATCGGATGCAACCCCGAACACAGAACAGAAGCTAACCATAACAACACCAATTATGCCAATAAATTTACCTAATCCAACAGCAGCCCCAACAAATGCAATGGCAGGTGTTGATAAACTCTTGCAGGACCTAAAATCATTGATTTGTGAGCATATCGACATATCCAAAAGGGATCAGTGCAATGTGCTCTTTGAATCGCTTAGTGCTGCTCTTTATGGTAGTGCGTTACCATCAGCAGCAGAAATTGACAGCAAACGAAGTAAGGACTCACCGAGCATCTACAAGCGGCAAGGCACATTCGACTTGGATCTTGAGAGACAGGTGGGTCTTTGTTGCATACAAATGCCAATTAAATGCGAATTAATGAACCCATTTTCTTTGTAGAAAAATAATGCTGATCTGGAACATTGTGTAAAGGAAACGAGCCAAAATGTACAGGATATTCCAAATGTAATGACATGTTCGTCGGCCACATATGTTGCCGAATCGCCTGATACAGCAACAAGTCCGATTAGTGTAACTGAATGTCCAAAAGCATCGCCAGAAGTAGAGCGGAAAAAACCAGATGCGTATGTGAAAGAAGTTGTTAACGAGAATTAAGCTATTCAAATAAGCGAAATTCTGGAGCAGCACAAATTGACGAGTGTGCAACATTACGCTATGGACCATAACGAGACCGAAACCGGTGGTGCCGGTGAAACCGTAATATTGGTTATAAATTCAAAGGCGGCAAACCAATTACCTAGCGGCATAGTGCATTCAAAATCAACCAAAGTAGCACCTATGGTTAATCAGGATAGCATATTGCGTAGACGTTCTTCTTCGCTATCAATTCATGACAAGACTACACAGGAACGACAAAGAATACTTGTGAAGCAATCATCTGTCGATAGCAGCACAAACACAAGTAACCAAACTGCGCCACTAAAAGAGTTATCAAACGTCGGTAACAAATTGAATACAACGACGTCCCTTAGACAACGCCGCTACTCTTTCTCGGTTGGTTCGATGGCTGGAAAGTTGAATGCGACAGCTGCAGCCGCTGCTCCTGCACAGAGCCGAGCGGTTCTTAGTGGCCGAAACAAAACCAGCGCCATTAGCGGGTCAAATGTAAAATGTGCTGCACCCACTAAAGCAAATAAACCTATTAAACGCGTTGTGCCCATGATAAAGACACCGTTATGCACCGAAGAGATCAGCTGTTTGCATACAACAACGCCACGCTGCAATGTTGGCCAGGAGACGCCCATAACGCCAAGAGCAAATGCAACTGGTGGCATATTTTATACCAGCACACCTATGCCACAAGTACGCTCGATAATGCGCAGATCCGTAAGGCCAGTAAGCAACAATTCCAGTGCTTACTCAAAGAACGCTGCACAATAAATATTTAACCAGCCATATTTTGTGATCGTTTCCAATTCTAACAATTGAACTTTTGACTAGAAGTAAAATATAAGTCTAAATATCAGAATCCGTCATGCCGGGACACTCTTGCCTGGAGTTAACATTCGTGTCTGTTCCTCTTATTTTATAAAATTATTTTTGGTTTCTATTCATTGATGTTTCTCAATTAAATTTAAATTTTGTATTGACATTTTATCGTGTAAGCCAAATTAAGTAAAATTAGATCAAACAAAATGCTTGAATTTTTTTTTCTTGTAAATCACATTTATTAGCTCTAAATATTCCATTTATTTGTCATTGAGCTTGTTCTTCAAAATGCTGAGATGAGTCAGACAGTTGTCACGATACGCCCGACGTTCGACTAGTTTGTCCAATGGCACCATATCATTCAGCTGCTTGGCAACCTCAACGGCAGTGGGTCCCTCCATTTTGGGTGTGTCGCCCATTGTCTCGCTGACGGCATAGATCGTTTTCGAGTAGCGCTCAAAATAGTTGGCCATTCCTTCAGCATTCAGATGCGCCGTCTCCAGTGGGCCCAGGAAGGCATAACGCATGCCCAAACCATCACTCATGACGCTATCAATATCCCGGACATTGAGTATGCCGGCCTCTACCAGACGCCACGTCTCATTCAAGATGGCATATTGAATACGATTTAGGGCAAAGCCTTCAATCTCACGCGAGAGCGTGACGGGCTTCTGGCCAATTTCATCCATTAGGTCACGGGTCTTTTGAACCACCTCTGGCCTTGTCCATGGCGCTGGCACAATCTCCACCAGCGGCACATAGTAGGGCGGATTGACAGGATGCGAGACGACCGTCTAGAAAAATTGCCACAAAATATAAATCAATAAAGGTGCTCAGCACAAGATTGGCATTCAGACACGCAAAGATAACAACTCACGTTGTGTTTGTGCTTCAAGTCGGCAGTGAAAAGCGACGGTAGGAATGTGCTAGTGGAACTGGACAATAAGTCCACTGGAATGATGTACATATGTTATTAAGTATACATATGAATATACCATATAATATACCTCACATAATATATTCCGCCTGCGCTTCAAATATTCCGTAAGCAATTAAGATTGACCAGATGCAGGAAATGGCTGGCAGCTTCATCCTGTTATATGATTTATTGTAATTAAGCTTCCTCAAAAATCGAAGTTTTCCAAACAAAATTACTGGCTTATGTCGATTCGACTAGCATTACCAACACTCCTTTAAATATAACGTATTAGCTTAAATTAGTTGTTAATAATCAGTGGTTTAATATGTTTTACATACCTGTACTTTTAAATCCGACCTTTACGTATGGATTCTTTTTAGACAATTAATTAGTCATTGTGTTTATGTTCATCATACCCATCCATGCTTATGGCCACTTATCGTATATCGGACATGGTGGAATAGAACAGATTCTCTTTATCGTGTCTCGATTGATAAGGACCAGCTCTTAGCGAATATTTAAGCATATGACTATAATGCCACAGAGGATAACATGAAAATTTCAATTGCCATCTCAATCACAAAGAAAATGTACTTTTAAAATGTTATTGTGTAAATTGTATATTTGAACTTTTTGGCCTTTTTCTATCGATTACAAGTACCACAAGGCAGTTGCTAACCGTTCATATGAGCTATTCCGGACTTTCTTTATTACTTCAAAATAAATTTGTTTAATTTATTATAGAAATTTATACATAACTCGATTTTCATTTTTCCATACTAATAGTTCCGTTCGTAATGCAATATTATTAATATGTTTTGAAAACTTGAGCAAGCGGTTCCAATATTTTGAATATACGATATTTATTTAGAGCCGATTTGACGTACATACGATTGTGTAAAAATATCATCACTAGATCAAAGTAAAAGCGGGAAGTTTTGCGGTGTTTTAAAGCTTGTGCCATTTTTATAGTATTTTTTCCTTTTATAAAATGTGTGACACCCGTAATCTAATTGACTTAACAAGTTGGGATGAGCCTGTAAAATGTAAAACAAATATTGATAATACACAATCGGATCCTGTTCTCATCGAATCAAAACAATTCAAGGGGCCTTATGATCCTTTCGATTCGATGGAAAAAGAAGACTGCATTAAGGTGAGTTCTTACACACACACACATACAACACTATAATATGTACACTTTAAAGAAACAGCGGTTTTATACATACATATGTACATAACATATATTTAACAGGGCTTACACACAAGAGCCAACAGTGATACTCAATATGCTGATCAAGACTTAAACAATGAGGCGCCACCCGTTGCCTTGGAATTTGAACAAAAAAGTAATGATGGCTTCAAAAGCTGCACAGTCGGCAACAATGAATCGCGTCAGCGAAGCCTTCAACAGCTGGCCAAGCTGAATGCGACAAGGCTATCAAGTGTGAATACGCCACCGCATAATCCGTCGACACAGGTTTTCTCCTTTTTTGAGAATTCGATTCTTGCCGAAAATCTGCAAATGATTGCGGCAGAATCGCCAATCAAGCTCATCGAAGATGAGACCAACCCGATTCCTCCAGCTAATGCCGCTGTGACCGCTCTAAGTGACGGTACATGCTCCAATATGGAGTTCGAAGCACGCTTAAAGATGCTGCGTATCGCTTTATTGGACTCGCCTTCCAAAACCGAATCGGATGCAACCCCGAACACAGAACAGAAGCTAACCATAACAACACCAATTATGCCAATAAATTTACCTAATCCAACAGCAGCCCCAACAAATGCAATGGCAGGTGTTGATAAACTCTTGCAGGACCTAAAATCATTGATTTGTGAGCATATCGACATATCCAAAAGGGATCAGTGCAATGTGCTCTTTGAATCGCTTAGTGCTGCTCTTTATGGTAGTGCGTTACCATCAGCAGCAGAAATTGACAGCAAACGAAGTAAGGACTCACCGAGCATCTACAAGCGGCAAGGCACATTCGACTTGGATCTTGAGAGACAGGTGGGTCTTTGTTGCATACAAATGCCAATTAAATGCGAATTAATGAACCCATTTTCTTTGTAGAAAAATAATGCTGATCTGGAACATTGTGTAAAGGAAACGAGCCAAAATGTACAGGATATTCCAAATGTAATGACATGTTCGTCGGCCACATATGTTGCCGAATCGCCTGATACAGCAACAAGTCCGATTAGTGTAACTGAATGTCCAAAAGCATCGCCAGAAGTAGAGCGGAAAAAACCAGATGCGTATGTGAAAGAAGTTGTTAACGAGAATTAAGCTATTCAAATAAGCGAAATTCTGGAGCAGCACAAATTGACGAGTGTGCAACATTACGCTATGGACCATAACGAGACCGAAACCGGTGGTGCCGGTGAAACCGTAATATTGGTTATAAATTCAAAGGCGGCAAAACAATTACCTAGCGGCATAGTGCATTCAAAATCAACCAAAGTAGCACCGATGGTTAATCAGGATAGCATATTGCGTAGACGTTCTTCTTCGCTATCAATTCATGACAAGACTACACAGGAACGACAAAGAATACTTGTGAAGCAATCATCTGTCGATAGCAGCACCAACACAAGTAACCAAACTGCGCCACTAAAAGAGTTATCAAACGTCGGTAACAAATTGAATACAACGACGTCCCTTAGACAACGCCGCTACTCTTTCTCGGTTGGTTCGATGGCTGGAAAGTTGAATGCGACAGCTGCAGCCGCTGCTCCTGCACAGAGCCGAGCGGTTCTTAGTGGCCGAAACAAAACCAGCGCCATTAGCGGGTCAAATGTAAAATGTGCTGCACCCACTAAAGCAAATAAACCTATTAAACGCGTTGTGCCCATGATAAAGACACCGTTATGCACCGAAGAGATCAGCTGTTTGCATACAACAACGCCACGCTGCAATGTTGGCCAGGAGACGCCCATAACGCCAAGAGCAAATGCAACTGGTGGCATATTTTATACCAGCACACCTATGCCACAAGTACGCTCGATAATGCGCAGATCCGTAAGGCCAGTAAGCAACAATTCCAGTGCTTACTCAAAGAACGCTGCACAATAAATATTTAACCAGCCATATTTTGTGATCGTTTCCAATTCTAACAATTGAACTTTTGACTAGAAGTAAAATATAAGTCTAAATATCAGAATCCGTCATGCCGGGACACTCTTGCCTGGAGTTAACATTCGTGTCTGTTCCTCTTATTTTATAAAATTATTTTTGGTTTCTATTCATTGATGTTTCTCAATTAAATTTAAATTTTGTATTGACATTTTATCGTGTAAGCCAAATTAAGTAAAATTAGATCAAACAAAATGCTTGAATTTTTTTTTCTTGTAAATCACATTTATTAGCTCTAAATATTCCATTTATTTGTCATTGAGCTTGTTCTTCAAAATGCTGAGATGAGTCAGACAGTTGTCACGATACGCCCGACGTTCGACTAGTTTGTCCAATGGCACCATATCATTCAGCTGCTTGGCAACCTCAACGGCAGTGGGTCCCTCCATTTTGGGTGTGTCGCCCATTGTCTCGCTGACGGCATAGATCGTTTTCGAGTAGCGCTCAAAATAGTTGGCCATTCCTTCAGCATTCAGATGCGCCGTCTCCAGTGGGCCCAGGAAGGCATAACGCATGCCCAAACCATCACTCATGACGCTATCAATATCCCGGACATTGAGTATGCCGGCCTCTACCAGACGCCACGTCTCATTCAAGATGGCATATTGAATACGATTTAGGGCAAAGCCTTCAATCTCACGCGAGAGCGTGACGGGCTTCTGGCCAATTTCATCCATTAGGTCACGGGTCTTTTGAACCACCTCTGGCCTTGTCCATGGCGCTGGCACAATCTCCACCAGCGGCACATAGTAGGGCGGATTGACAGGATGCGAGACGACCGTCTAGAAAAATTGCCACAAAATATAAATCAATAAAGGTGCTCAGCACAAGATTGGCATTCAGACACGCAAAGATAACAACTCACGTTGTGTTTGTGCTTCAAGTCGGCAGTGAAAAGCGACGGTAGGAATGTGCTAGTGGAACTGGACAATAAGTCCACTGGAATGATGTACATATGTTATTAAGTATACATATGAATATACCATATAATATACCTCACATAATATATTCCGCCTGCGCTTCAAATATTCCGTAAGCAATTAAGATTGACCAGATGCAGGAAATGGCTGGCAGCTTCATCCTGTTATATGATTTATTGTAATTAAGCTTCCTCAAAAATCGAAGTTTTCCAAACAAAATTACTGGCTTATGTCGATTCGACTAGCATTACCAACACTCCTTTAAATATAACGTATTAGCTTAAATTAGTTGTTAATAATCAGTGGTTTAATATGTTTTACATACCTGTACTTTTAAATCCGACCTTTACGTATGGATTCTTTTTAGACAATTAATTAGTCATTGTGTTTATGTTCATCATACCCATCCATGCTTATGGCCACTTATCGTATATCGGACATGGTGGAATAGAACAGATTCTCTTTATCGTGTCTCGATTGATAAGGACCAGCTCTTAGCGAATATTTAAGCATATGACTATAATGCCACAGAGGATAACATGAAAATTTCAATTGCCATCTCAATCACAAAGAAAATGTACTTTTAAAATGTTATTGTGTAAATTGTATATTTGAACTTTTTGGCCTTTTTCTATCGATTACAAGTACCACAAGGCAGTTGCTAACCGTTCATATGAGCTATTCCGGACTTTCTTTATTACTTCAAAATAAATTTGTTTAATTTATTATAGAAATTTATACATAACTCGATTTTCATTTTTCCATACTAATAGTTCCGTTCGTAATGCAATATTATTAATATGTTTTGAAAACTTGAGCAAGCGGTTCCAATATTTTGAATATACGATATTTATTTAGAGCCGATTTGACGTACATACGATTGTGTAAAAATATCATCACTAGATCAAAGTAAAAGCGGGAAGTTTTGCGGTGTTTTAAAGCTTGTGCCATTTTTATAGTATTTTTTCCTTTTATAAAATGTGTGACACCCGTAATCTAATTGACTTAACAAGTTGGGATGAGCCTGTAAAATGTAAAACAAATATTGATAATACACAATCGGATCCTGTTCTCATCGAATCAAAACAATTCAAGGGGCCTTATGATCCTTTCGATTCGATGGAAAAAGAAGCCTGCATTAAGGTGAGTTCTTACACACACACACATACAACACTATAATATGTACACTTTGAAGAAACAGCGGTTTTATACATACATATGTACATAACATATATTTAACAGGGCTTACACACAAGAGCCAACAGTGATACTCAATATGCTGATCAAGACTTAAACAATGAGGCGCCACCCGTTGCCTTGGAATTTGAACAAAAAAGTAATGATGGCTTCAAAAGCTGCACAGTCGGCAACAATGAATCGCGTCAGCGAAGCCTTCAACAGCTGGCCAAGCTGAATGCGACAAGGCTATCAAGTGTGAATACGCCAACGCATAATCCGACGACACAGGTTTTCTCCTTTTTTGAGAATTCGATTCTTGCCGAAAATCTGCAAATGATTGCGGCAGAATCGCCAATCAAGCTCATCGAAGATGAGACCAGCCCAATTCCTCCAGCCAATGCCGCTGTGACCGCTCTAAGTGACGGTACATGCTCCAATATGGAGTTCGAAGCACGCTTAAAGATGCTGCGTATCGCTTTATTGGACTCGCCTTCCAAAACCGAATCGGATGCAACCCCGAACACAGAACAGAAGCTAACCATAACAACACCAATTATGCCAATAAATTTACCTAATCCAACAGCAGCCCCAACAAATGCAATGGCAGGTGTTGATAAACTCTTGCAGGACCTAAAATCATTGATTTGTGAGCATGTCGACATATCCAATAAGTGCAATGTGCTCTTTGAATCGCTTAGTGCTGCTATTTATGGTAGTGCGTTACCATCAGCAGCAGAAATGGACAGCAAACGAAGTAAGGACTCACCGAGCATCTACAAGCGGCAAGGCACATTCGACTTGGATCTTGAGAGACAGGTGGGTCTTTGTTGCATACAAATGCCAATTAAATGCGAATTAATGAACCCATTTTCTTTGTAGAAAAATAATGCTGATCTGGAATATTGTGTAAAGGGAACGAGCCAAAATGTACAGGATATTCCAAATGTAATGACATGTTCGTCGGCCACATATGTTGCCGAATCGCATGATACAGCAACAAGTCCGATTAGTGTAACTGAATGTCCAAAAGCATCGCCAGAAGTAGAGCGGAAAAAACCAGATGCGTATGTGAAGGAAGTTGTTAACGAGAATTTAGCTATTCAAATAAGCGAAATTCTGGAGCAGCACAAATTGACGAGTGTGCAACTTTACGCTATGGACCATAACGAGACCGAAACCGGTGGTGCCGGTGAAACCGTAATATTGGTTATAAATTCAAAGGCGGCAAACCAATTACCTAGCGGCATAGTGCATTCAAAATCAACCAAAGTAGCACCTATGGTTAATCAGGATAGCATATTGCGTAGACGTTCTTCTTCGCTATCAATTCATGACAAGACTACACAGGAACGACAAAGAATACTTGTGAAGCAATCGTCTGTCGATAGCAGCACCAACACAAGTAACCAAACTGCGCCACTAAAAGAGTTATCAAACGTCGGTAACAAATTGAATACAACGACGTCCCTTAGACAACGCCGCTACTCTTTCTCGGTTGGTTCGATGGCTGGAAAGTTGAATGCGACAGCTGCAGCCGCTGCTCCTGCACAGAGCTGAGCGGTTCTTAGTGGCCGAAACAAAACCAGCGCCATTAGCGGGTCAAATGTAAAATGTGCTGCACCCACTAAAGCAAATAAACCTATTAAACGCGTTGTGCCCATGATAAAGACACCGTTATGCACCGAAGAGATCAGCTGTTTGCATACAACAACGCCACGCTGCAATGTTGGCCAGGAGACGCCCATAACGCCAAGAGCAAATGCAACTGGTGGCATATTTTATACCAGCACACCTATGCCACAAGTACGCTCGATAATGCGCAGATCCGTAAGGCCAGTAAGCAACAATTCCAGTGCTTACTCAAAGAACGCTGCACAATAAATATTTAACCAGCCATATTTTGTGATCGTTTCCAATTCTAACAATTGAACTTTTGACTAGAAGTAAAATATAAGTCTAAATATCAGAATCCGTCATGCCGGGACACTCTTGCCTGGAGTTAACATTCGTGTCTGTTCCTCTTATTTTATAAAATTATTTTTGGTTTCTATTCATTGATGTTTCTCAATTAAATTTAAATTTTGTATTGACATTTTATCGTGTAAGCCAAATTAAGTAAAATTAGATCAAACAAAATGCTTGAATTTTTTTTTCTTGTAAATCACATTTATTAGCTCTAAATATTCCATTTATTTGTCATTGAGCTTGTTCTTCAAAATGCTGAGATGAGTCAGACAGTTGTCACGATACGCCCGACGTTCGACTAGTTTGTCCAATGGCACCATATCATTCAGCTGCTTGGCAACCTCAACGGCAGTGGGTCCCTCCATTTTGGGTGTGTCGCCCATTGTCTCGCTGACGGCATAGATCGTTTTCGAGTAGCGCTCAAAATAGTTGGCCATTCCTTCAGCATTCAGATGCGCCGTCTCCAGTGGGCCCAGGAAGGCATAACGCATGCCCAAACCATCACTCATGACGCTATCAATATCCCGGACATTGAGTATGCCGGCCTCTACCAGACGCCACGTCTCATTCAAGATGGCATATTGAATACGATTTAGGGCAAAGCCTTCAATCTCACGCGAGAGCGTGACGGGCTTCTGGCCAATTTCATCCATTAGGTCACGGGTCTTTTGAACCACCTCTGGCCTTGTCCATGGCGCTGGCACAATCTCCACCAGCGGCACATAGTAGGGCGGATTGACAGGATGCGAGACGACCGTCTAGAAAAATTGCCACAAAATATAAATCAATAAAGGTGCTCAGCACAAGATTGGCATTCAGACACGCAAAGATAACAACTCACGTTGTGTTTGTGCTTCAAGTCGGCAGTGAAAAGCGACGGTAGGAATGTGCTAGTGGAACTGGACAATAAGTCCACTGGAATGATGTACATATGTTATTAAGTATACATATGAATATACCATATAATATACCTCACATAATATATTCCGCCTGCGCTTCAAATATTCCGTAAGCAATTAAGATTGACCAGATGCAGGAAATGGCTGGCAGCTTCATCCTGTTATATGATTTATTGTAATTAAGCTTCCTCAAAAATCGAAGTTTTCCAAACAAAATTACTGGCTTATGTCGATTCGACTAGCATTACCAACACTCCTTTAAATATAACGTATTAGCTTAAATTAGTTGTTAATAATCAGTGGTTTAATATGTTTTACATACCTGTACTTTTAAATCCGACCTTTACGTATGGATTCTTTTTAGACAATTAATTAGTCATTGTGTTTATGTTCATCATACCCATCCATGCTTATGGCCACTTATCGTATATCGGACATGGTGGAATAGAACAGATTCTCTTTATCGTGTCTCGATTGATAAGGACCAGCTCTTAGCGAATATTTAAGCATATGACTATAATGCCACAGAGGATAACATGAAAATTTCAATTGCCATCTCAATCACAAAGAAAATGTACTTTTAAAATGTTATTGTGTAAATTGTATATTTGAACTTTTTGGCCTTTTTCTATCGATTACAAGTACCACAAGGCAGTTGCTAACCGTTCATATGAGCTATTCCGGACTTTCTTTATTACTTCAAAATAAATTTGTTTAATTTATTATAGAAATTTATACATAACTCGATTTTCATTTTTCCATACTAATAGTTCCGTTCGTAATGCAATATTATTAATATGTTTTGAAAACTTGAGCAAGCGGTTCCAATATTTTGAATATACGATATTTATTTAGAGCCGATTTGACGTACATACGATTGTGTAAAAATATCATCACTAGATCAAAGTAAAAGCGGGAAGTTTTGCGGTGTTTTAAAGCTTGTGCCATTTTTATAGTATTTTTTCCTTTTATAAAATGTGTGACACCCGTAATCTAATTGACTTAACAAGTTGGGATGAGCCTGTAAAATGTAAAACAAATATTGATAATACACAATCGGATCCTGTTCTCATCGAATCAAAACAATTCAAGGGGCCTTATGATCCTTTCGATTCGATGGAAAAAGAAGCCTGCATTAAGGTGAGTTCTTACACACACACACATACAACACTATAATATGTACACTTTGAAGAAACAGCGGTTTTATACATACATATGTACATAACATATATTTAACAGGGCTTACACACAAGAGCCAACAGTGATACTCAATATGCTGATCAAGACTTAAACAATGAGTCGCCACCCGTTGCCTTGAAATTTGAACAAAAAAGTAATGATGGCTTCAAAAGCTGCACAGTCGGCAACAATGAATCGCGTCAGCGAAGCCTTCAACAGCTGGCCAAGCTGAATGCGACAAGGCTATCAAGTGTGAATACGCCAACGCATAATCCGACGACACAGGTTTTCTCCTTTTTTGAGAATTCGATTCTTGCCGAAAATCTGCAAATGATTGCGGCAGAATCGCCAATCAAGCTCATCGAAGATGAGACCAGCCCAATTCCTCCAGCCAATGCCGCTGTGACCGCTCTAAGTGACGGTACATGCTCCAATATGGAGTTCGAAGCACGCTTAAAGATGCTGCGTATCGCTTTATTGGACTCGCCTTCCAAAACCGAATCGGATGCAACCCCGAACACAGAACAGAAGCTAACCATAACAACACCAATTATGCCAATAAATTTACCTAATCCAACAGCAGCCCCAACAAATGCAATGGCAGGTGTTGATAAACTCTTGCAGGACCTAAAATCATTGATTTGTGAGCATGTCGACATATCCAAAAGGGTCGCAATGTGCTCTTTGAATCGCTTAGTGCTGCTATTTATGGTAGTGCGTTACCATCAGCAGCAGAAATGGACAGCAAACGAAGTAAGGACTCACCGAGCATCTACAAGCGGCAAGGCACATTCGACTTGGATCTTGAGAGACAGGTGGGTCTTTGTTGCATACAAATGCCAATTAAATGCGAATTAATGAACCCATTTTCTTTGTAGAAAAATAATGCTGATCTGGAATATTGTGTAAAGGGAACGAGCCAAAATGTACAGGATATTCCAAATGTAATGACATGTTCGTCGGCCACATATGTTGCCGAATCGCATGATACAGCAACAAGTCCGATTAGTGTAACTGAATGTCCAAAAGCATCGCCAGAAGTAGAGCGGAAAAAACCAGATGCGTATGTGAAAGAAGTTGTTAACGAGAATTTAGCTATTCAAATAAGCGAAATTCTGGAGCAGCACAAATTGACGAGTGTGCAACATTACGCTATGGACCATAACGAGACCGAAACCGGTGGTGCCGGTGAAACCGTAATATTGGTTATAAATTCAAAGGCGGCAAACCAATTACCTAGCGGCATAGTGCATTCAAAATCAACCAAAGTAGCACCTATGGTTAATCAGGATAGCATATTGCGTAGACGTTCTTCTTCGCTATCAATTCATGACAAGACTACACAGGAACGACAAAGAATACTTGTGAAGCAATCATCTGTCGATAGCAGCACCAACACAAGTAACCAAACTGCGCCACTAAAAGAGTTATCAAACGTCGGTAACAAATTGAATACAACGACGTCCCTTAGACAACGCCGCTACTCTTTCTCGGTTGGTTCGATGGCTGGAAAGTTGAATGCGACAGCTGCAGCCGCTGCTCCTGCACAGAGCCGAGCGGTTCTTAGTGGCCGAAACAAAACCAGCGCCATTAGCGGGTCAAATGTAAAATGTGCTGCACCCACTAAAGCAAATAAACCTATTAAACGCGTTGTGCCCATGATAAAGACACCGTTATGCACCGAAGAGATCAGCTGTTTGCATACAACAACGCCACGCTGCAATGTTGGCCAGGAGACGCCCATAACGCCAAGAGCAAATGCAACTGGTGGCATATTTTATACCAGCACACCTATGCCACAAGTACGCTCGATAATGCGCAGATCCGTAAGGCCAGTAAGCAACAATTCCAGTGCTTACTCAAAGAACGCTGCACAATAAATATTTAACCAGCCATATTTTGTGATCGTTTCCAATTCTAACAATTGAACTTTTGACTAGAAGTAAAATATAAGTCTAAATATCAGAATCCGTCATGCCGGGACACTCTTGCCTGGAGTTAACATTCGTGTCTGTTCCTCTTATTTTATAAAATTATTTTTGGTTTCTATTCATTGATGTTTCTCAATTAAATTTAAATTTTGTATTGACATTTTATCGTGTAAGCCAAATTAAGTAAAATTAGATCAAACAAAATGCTTGAATTTTTTTTTCTTGTAAATCACATTTATTAGCTCTAAATATTCCATTTATTTGTCATTGAGCTTGTTCTTCAAAATGCTGAGATGAGTCAGACAGTTGTCACGATACGCCCGACGTTCGACTAGTTTGTCCAATGGCACCATATCATTCAGCTGCTTGGCAACCTCAACGGCAGTGGGTCCCTCCATTTTGGGTGTGTCGCCCATTGTCTCGCTGACGGCATAGATCGTTTTCGAGTAGCGCTCAAAATAGTTGGCCATTCCTTCAGCATTCAGATGCGCCGTCTCCAGTGGGCCCAGGAAGGCATAACGCATGCCCAAACCATCACTCATGACGCTATCAATATCCCGGACATTGAGTATGCCGGCCTCTACCAGACGCCACGTCTCATTCAAGATGGCATATTGAATACGATTTAGGGCAAAGCCTTCAATCTCACGCGAGAGCGTGACGGGCTTCTGGCCAATTTCATCCATTAGGTCACGGGTCTTTTGAACCACCTCTGGCCTTGTCCATGGCGCTGGCACAATCTCCACCAGCGGCACATAGTAGGGCGGATTGACAGGATGCGAGACGACCGTCTAGAAAAATTGCCACAAAATATAAATCAATAAAGGTGCTCAGCACAAGATTGGCATTCAGACACGCAAAGATAACAACTCACGTTGTGTTTGTGCTTCAAGTCGGCAGTGAAAAGCGACGGTAGGAATGTGCTAGTGGAACTGGACAATAAGTCCACTGGAATGATGTACATATGTTATTAAGTATACATATGAATATACCATATAATATACCTCACATAATATATTCCGCCTGCGCTTCAAATATTCCGTAAGCAATTAAGATTGACCAGATGCAGGAAATGGCTGGCAGCTTCATCCTGTTATATGATTTATTGTAATTAAGCTTCCTCAAAAATCGAAGTTTTCCAAACAAAATTACTGGCTTATGTCGATTCGACTAGCATTACCAACACTCCTTTAAATATAACGTATTAGCTTAAATTAGTTGTTAATAATCAGTGGTTTAATATGTTTTACATACCTGTACTTTTAAATCCGACCTTTACGTATGGATTCTTTTTAGACAATTAATTAGTCATTGTGTTTATGTTCATCATACCCATCCATGCTTATGGCCACTTATCGTATATCGGACATGGTGGAATAGAACAGATTCTCTTTATCGTGTCTCGATTGATAAGGACCAGCTCTTAGCGAATATTTAAGCATATGACTATAATGCCACAGAGGATAACATGAAAATTTCAATTGCCATCTCAATCACAAAGAAAATGTACTTTTAAAATGTTATTGTGTAAATTGTATATTTGAACTTTTTGGCCTTTTTCTATCGATTACAAGTACCACAAGGCAGTTGCTAACCGTTCATATGAGCTATTCCGGACTTTCTTTATTACTTCAAAATAAATTTGTTTAATTTATTATAGAAATTTATACATAACTCGATTTTCATTTTTCCATACTAATAGTTCCGTTCGTAATGCAATATTATTAATATGTTTTGAAAACTTGAGCAAGCGGTTCCAATATTTTGAATATACGATATTTATTTAGAGCCGATTTGACGTACATACGATTGTGTAAAAATATCATCACTAGATCAAAGTAAAAGCGGGAAGTTTTGCGGTGTTTTAAAGCTTGTGCCATTTTTATAGTATTTTTTCCTTTTATAAAATGTGTGACACCCGTAATCTAATTGACTTAACAAGTTGGGATGAGCCTGTAAAATGTAAAACAAATATTGATAATACACAATCGGATCCTGTTCTCATCGAATCAAAACAATTCAAGGGGCCTTATGATCCTTTCGATTCGATGGAAAAAGAAGACTGCATTAAGGTGAGTTCTTACACACACACACATACAACACTATAATATGTACACTTTAAAGAAACAGCGGTTTTATACATACATATGTACATAACATATATTTAACAGGGCTTACACACAAGAGCCAACAGTGATACTCAATATGCTGATCAAGACTTAAACAATGAGGCGCCACCCGTTGCCTTGGAATTTGAACAAAAAAGTAATGATGGCTTCAAAAGCTGCACAGTCGGCAACAATGAATCGCGTCAGCGAAGCCTTCAACAGCTGGCCAAGCTGAATGCGACAAGGCTATCAAGTGTGAATACGCCACCGCATAATCCGTCGACACAGGTTTTCTCCTTTTTTGAGAATTCGATTCTTGCCGAAAATCTGCAAATGATTGCGGCAGAATCGCCAATCAAGCTCATCGAAGATGAGACCAACCCGATTCCTCCAGCTAATGCCGCTGTGACCGCTCTAAGTGACGGTACATGCTCCAATATGGAGTTCGAAGCACGCTTAAAGATGCTGCGTATCGCTTTATTGGACTCGCCTTCCAAAACCGAATCGGATGCAACCCCGAACACAGAACAGAAGCTAACCATAACAACACCAATTATGCCAATAAATTTACCTAATCCAACAGCAGCCCCAACAAATGCAATGGCAGGTGTTGATAAACTCTTGCAGGACCTAAAATCATTGATTTGTGAGCATATCGACATATCCAAAAGGGATCAGTGCAATGTGCTCTTTGAATCGCTTAGTGCTGCTCTTTATGGTAGTGCGTTACCATCAGCAGCAGAAATTGACAGCAAACGAAGTAAGGACTCACCGAGCATCTACAAGCGGCAAGGCACATTCGACTTGGATCTTGAGAGACAGGTGGGTCTTTGTTGCATACAAATGCCAATTAAATGCGAATTAATGAACCCATTTTCTTTGTAGAAAAATAATGCTGATCTGGAACATTGTGTAAAGGAAACGAGCCAAAATGTACAGGATATTCCAAATGTAATGACATGTTCGTCGGCCACATATGTTGCCGAATCGCCTGATACAGCAACAAGTCCGATTAGTGTAACTGAATGTCCAAAAGCATCGCCAGAAGTAGAGCGGAAAAAACCAGATGCGTATGTGAAAGAAGTTGTTAACGAGAATTAAGCTATTCAAATAAGCGAAATTCTGGAGCAGCACAAATTGACGAGTGTGCAACATTACGCTATGGACCATAACGAGACCGAAACCGGTGGTGCCGGTGAAACCGTAATATTGGTTATAAATTCAACGGCGGCAAACCAATTACCTAGCGGCATAGTGCATTCAAAATCAACCAAAGTAGCACCTATGGTTAATCAGGATAGCATATTGCGTAGACGTTCTTCTTCGCTATCAATTCATGACAAGACTACACAGGAACGACAAAGAATACTTGTGAAGCAATCATCTGTCGATAGCAGCACCAACACAAGTAACCAAACTGCGCCACTAAAAGAGTTATCAAACGTCGGTAACAAATTGAATACAACGACGTCCCTTAGACAACGCCGCTACTCTTTCTCGGTTGGTTCGATGGCTGGAAAGTTGAATGCGACAGCTGCAGCCGCTGCTCCTGCACAGAGCCGAGCGGTTCTTAGTGGCCGAAACAAAACCAGCGCCATTAGCGGGTCAAATGTAAAATGTGCTGCACCCACTAAAGCAAATAAACCTATTAAACGCGTTGTGCCCATGATAAAGACACCGTTATGCACCGAAGAGATCAGCTGTTTGCATACAACAACGCCACGCTGCAATGTTGGCCAGGAGACGCCCATAACGCCAAGAGCAAATGCAACTGGTGGCATATTTTATACCAGCACACCTATGCCACAAGTACGCTCGATAATGCGCAGATCCGTAAGGCCAGTAAGCAACAATTCCAGTGCTTACTCAAAGAACGCTGCACAATAAATATTTAACCAGCCATATTTTGTGATCGTTTCCAATTCTAACAATTGAACTTTTGACTAGAAGTAAAATATAAGTCTAAATATCAGAATCCGTCATGCCGGGACACTCTTGCCTGGAGTTAACATTCGTGTCTGTTCCTCTTATTTTATAAAATTATTTTTGGTTTCTATTCATTGATGTTTCTCAATTAAATTTAAATTTTGTATTGACATTTTATCGTGTAAGCCAAATTAAGTAAAATTAGATCAAACAAAATGCTTGAATTTTTTTTTCTTGTAAATCACATTTATTAGCTCTAAATATTCCATTTATTTGTCATTGAGCTTGTTCTTCAAAATGCTGAGATGAGTCAGACAGTTGTCACGATACGCCCGACGTTCGACTAGTTTGTCCAATGGCACCATATCATTTAGCTGCTTGGCAACCTCAACGGCAGTGGGTCCCTCCATTTTGGGTGTGTCGCCCATTGTCTCGCTGACGGCATAGATCGTTTTCGAGTAGCGCTCAAAATAGTTGGCCATTCCTTCAGCATTCAGATGCGCCGTCTCCAGTGGGCCCAGGAAGGCATAACGCATGCCCAAACCATCACTCATGACGCTATCAATATCCCGGACATTGAGTATGCCGGCCTCTACCAGACGCCACGTCTCATTCAAGATGGCATATTGAATACGATTTAGGGCAAAGCCTTCAATCTCACGCGAGAGCGTGACGGGCTTCTGGCCAATTTCATCCATTAGGTCACGGGTCTTTTGAACCACCTCTGGCCTTGTCCATGGCGCTGGCACAATCTCCACCAGCGGCACATAGTAGGGCGGATTGACAGGATGCGAGACGACCGTCTAGAAAAATTGCCAGAAAATATAAATATAAAGGTGCTCAGCACAAGATTGGCATTCAGACACGCAAAGATAACAACTCACGTTGTGTTTGTGCTTCAAGTCGGCAGTGAAAAGCGACGGTAGGAATGTGCTAGTGGAACTGGACAATATTGTGGTGCTGTCGACCACATTGTCAAGCTTCTTGAACAGTTCTTGTTTCCACTCCAACTTCTCGGGTATGCACTCCTGGATAAAGAAAGCGCCACTAGCCAGCTCCTTAATGTCATTGGTACCCGAAATACAGCTAAATTGATCCTTTGCATTCAATTTGCCACGCAGCAGACCCTTCTTCTCCAGCTCCAGCAATTCCTTTTGCGTTGCAGTCAACGCGCCTTGCACCTGCTCGGGCAGGATGTCATAGAGCACCACCTGATAGCCAACCGAGGCGAACAGCATGGACCACGACCGTCCAATAAGTCCACTGGAATGATGTACATATGTTATTAAGTATACATATGAATATACCATATAATATACCTCACCTGCCAACGATGCCTATTTTAGCACTTTTCTTTAAATCTGCCATTATTTTTATTGATTTCTTTTGTTTATATTTGATTGCAAGGAGAATACAGACTACCACGGCGGAGAACTCGATGCGTTTGAGCTCTGAATTGTTTCGCACAACCGGTTTAATACTACCCGCATTTAAAACAAGCGATAACAACAAAAGGTGAACGCGACCTACATGTGTTCACAATTTGTGATGCGTGTGCTTGCTTGGGTGTCACTGATTTCAGCACCTGATAGTAATGGCAGCCACTCCAAACAACAACAAGAGCACAAATCAACTAGTTTTTATGGCTGCTAAAAAAAACAAAATGCCCGCTGGTAAAGTAACTCATGTATTGTATATGTACATCAAATGTGCGCATTACATACAACAACTATGTATGCCTTTTTTTTATTGAATGTTGTTCAAACCGGTTAAGTCGTTAACATTGAAATTCAATGAACATATTGTGTATTCAATTATTTTGTATATTTTACTAAATTTGCAATCGGGTATGTTTTCTATAAGTTGCGCCTAAATGCCCTTAATTTGACTTTTAATATTAATTCTTCTTTACAATGTTGACCAACTAAGTAGTATCTATTTATTGTACGAATACACGCACAACAAATTTTTAAGTACAGAGATAAATATGAGTGTTTGAATTGTCAAATGGAAGATAAACACATAGAAAATATAAATTTTCCACACACAAACGCATATTTGTTTATACACACTGTTGCATAAGTGTTTTTACATGGGGAAAAATTCATATTTTCTAAGTTATTTTGCAAAAATATTTATGTATTTATTAACTTTTGAATATTTTATTATTTTTCTACTATTAAATAAATATTTCTAAACTACTTAACATTAAAATTAACAAGATTTATTTATTTATCTACTTGTGAAATTTAATATACAAAAATAGTCCATTTTTCTTATGTGCGCATAAGTGTTTTGACTTTGGAGATTTTGTATGGGATTTTGTACATTTTTGCCACCAGACTGGGGAAAATATTTTATTAAAAATCATAGTGAAAAGAAATCTAAAAAATTTGGATCAGATCCGTTAGAGGATAGCTTAAGGAACATAACAGTGTCAATGAATCACATATAATGAACCACCTGCTCAATTTACAGAAGGTTACATGCAATTGGGCAAACAAAAGCTGCTTTTCAGTACTAATTATTGAAACTTTTTATTTTCCTTGCAAATCCATATGCTAATTGAGCAGGTGGCTTATTTAATGTGGTTTCATTGACACTGTTATGTTCCTTAAGCTATCCTCTAACGGATCTGATCCAAATTTTTTAGATTTCTTTTCACTATGATTTTTAATAAAATATTTTCCCCAGTCTGGTGGCAAAAATGTACAAAATCCCATACAAAATCTCCATAGTCAAAACACTTATGCGCACATAAGAAAAATGGACTATTTTTGTATATTAAATTTCACAAGTAGATAAATAAATAAATCTTGTTAATTTTAATGTTAAGTAGTTTAGAAATATTTATTTAATAGTAGAAAAATAATAAAATATTCAAAAGTTAATAAATACATAAATATTTTTGCAAAATAACTTAGAAAATATGAATTTTTCCCCATGTAAAAACAATTATGCAACAGTGTGTATTTAGTTATATATGAATGTATATAGAGATTACAAATTTGGACTACAGTTGATGTGGCTTACCTTTTGTAAGTGTTTTAGAAAAACACTTGTCGTACAATCAATGAACTGTATTCAAATCAAGATTTCTCTGTTTTGGCAATAAGTTCAAGTCAGACATAATCTAATGGGTTTAGCAATTGTAAAAAGAAACAAGTAAGAATGCTGTAGTCGAGTGACCCCGACTACCACATACTTTGAATCCAGCTGTTAAATATATCCTAATATTGTTGGCAAATTTCCCCTTAAAAAGTTTTGCACCCAAATGTAAGCCGGTCTTCAAGTGCAATCATTTCTAATAGCAAGGGCAGCCACAGATCGTGCCATCTTTTTCTCACACACGCGCTCGCCTATTTATATACATGTATGTGTCCTCCACAATATAGAATCTGTTGAAATGTGCAATTCATAAACTCACTCATCGTATTTATTTAGTCGCATACTGAGCATCCGAGTAGTACATATTAAATGTGTCTTTCAGTTAACCTAGATATTAATAGGGCAATGGATTCTTTTGTTCCCATATTTCACAAGTTACGCACAACAGCTCCGAGCAGTATGCTCTCATTACAAAACTCATTTAAAATAAAAAAAAATACTTAAGGTATGGCATGGTATAATAATAACAATAAGATGCTATATAAATATTGTACAATGTCACAAAATAAAATATGAGTTACATGACAAGGCAATCTTACAAATAACATATTTGTAGATGCTCATGGTACATAAAAATCAAATTTGTCCCGTTCAGAAACTTGGTCCAAAACTAAAAAAAAACCATGACTCCTGGCTCGGTCGCCACATCGCAATCCAATTAAAAACTTGCTCCAAGACGAACAACGCGAAGACAGCAAATGCCAGCGAAATTATATGTCTCTTGAAATTATATGTCTTTAATTCTGTTATCTTGATACTTGCAAATCATTTTTGAAGACAGACTATAATTATTTTGTTACTATGTTTGTTGCGACTTAGATTGCTTGTTAAGAGACTATACTCATGAAGAAAAATACACTTTAAATATTCGAGAAAGAATTCATATATATATTTTTGACCATTTTCATAATTTCCAATAGCTGTAGTATTATTATGAGCACAGCTGTATGTTTTCAGTCGATTTCATTTGCTTGTGACATTGAAAAAGCATATCACGGTACTTAGGCGACCTTAAGTACTTCCTATGTGTAGTAGGAGCTCACTCTTTTGGTTTTGGTAACTTAGGCCCATCGGCAATTGTCAAGTCAATAAAAAGGTCTGTATATATGTTGAAAAGTCAACTTTCTTCTAGCTGATCTCATACATACCATATCCATAGAAAGGCGATTCTTGACATATATATATCTATATATATATATAGTTTACAATATATATAATAATTTTTGTTCAGCTGTTTCTTTTGTTGTGGATGCATTAAATAAAGTATATATATAACTAGTGGATTGCCTTATGTTTAAAGCGCCATTTTGCGACCCTCGATAGATATTTCGACGGCGCGACGACTCTCCTTCGAGCGTTTCGAGTCTAAGAATCGTTTCATATGTTTTTCGTAACGGTTGGGCTTACGCTTGGAGGACTAGAAGCAAAGAAAAAAAACCGGAAGAATATTATTAAAAAATACAATTACGCAATTTCATAATAAAAGCGACATACCGTTGTTACTTCGCCTTCAACTGTTGACTTTGGGCGAATAACGTAATCTTTGTTGGAAGGCATTGGTACACGGGCACGGGCCACCCAGCCAGGATCACCGGGACGTAGTAGTTTATCATCACTTGAGAAAGTGTGATTTAGCGTTTGTGGATTGCTGGATGCAGCGGGTTCGGGATCTGGGCTCTTATGGCGATTGCGAGACATTTGCGCAAGATCACGCTCCTGCCGTTCTTCCTTGCTCATTGCTGAGAAATCACAGCTTAAATTAAATATGGGTCGGGCCCATTCCGATATCAAGCGACCCGCACGATCGCGATTTGTCTTTGTTTCTTGTGGATGCTTGTACAAATACATTACAGCCTTGCCAATGCCCGATTGCTTCAAATATGATTTATCTATGGTTGGAAACTAAAATGGAGGTAAAGAGGAAGAGTTTGTTATTCACATTTGTCGTTAAATCATTGAAATGGGTTAATATTTACATCGGATAACAATCGCAAAATGCTCTCTCGTATTTGCAGACACGGGAGGCTTTTATTTGGCAATGGTGCTAACCAATCTGTAAGTACGTTGAGAATATTGTGCTCCAAGAACGCCAGCTGAAGATCCTTCTTTATCAGCTGTGACATCACTTGTTTGAGCATTGAAATTTTCTTTGTTGCTGGACTGCCGGCCAAATTCAGTTGTCTATCATCGTCCGATGCATTTTTCATATTTATAATCAATTGATCGATGAGATCGTCATTATCATTTATCAGATCGATATCTCTCTTGCGTCTTCGCACGCGTTTCTCTTCCTTTTTACGCATCAGCATTGCATCAAAGTCGGATACAAAGTTGCTGTTCCTAAAAAACTCAATATGTTAATAAAGATATACAGACACAAACAATTTTAATTTATAGTTGTATAGTTACTCTGGTTCATTTGAAATGGGTGTGTTTTCATCATCTGAACTTTCCACCATTTTATCCTGGGTATTCTTTGCATTCTCATCGTTTGGCTTTTCCCCATCGTCCTCATCCTCATTATCTGTATCTGTTATTTTGGGTCGTTTTCTTTGTATTTTTGGTGCGTCATCTAAATAGTAAATATAAATGAAAAAGATTTAGTAGATTTAAGAAAGTCCTCCCCTTCCCGATTGCCGGAAAGTTTACCTTCAGAGTCACTATCTATGATTCGTTTGGGATTCAGTGCATCCTGTGAAGTGTTGTTTTCGCCAATACTCTTGGAACGCGATCGCTTGTCGCGGGAGGCGTCGTTGTGTTTCTCGTCGTCGGAATCTTTCTTTCTATGTTTACTCAGACTTTGTGTCGAGGCAGCGCTGTTGGAGCGAGTGCGCGTGGAGCCAACGCGGGAAGCCTTTGAGCCAGCGTTTGATGCCTTTGATCCACTACGTGAGCGCCTCGATCCACTACGTGATCGTCTTGATCCACTACGTGATCGTCTTGATCCACTGCGTGAGCGTCTTGAGCCACTTCGTGAGCGTCTCGAGCCACTGCGTGACCGTCTCGAGCCACTATGTGAGCGTCTCGAGCCACTGCGTGAGCGTCCCCCAGATCCACTGCGTGACCGCCTGGAACCAGATCCGCTGCGTGAGCGTCTGGATCCTGATCGACTACGTGAGCGTCTGGATCCACTACGGGAACGCCTAGAGCCAGATCCGCTACGGGAGCGCCTAGACCCGGATCCACTACGGGAGCGTCTAGATCCAGATCCACTGCGGGAGCGTCTAGAGCCACTACGGGAACGTCCTCCCGATGCGCTACGCGAGCGCCTAGAACCGGTACCACTGCGGGACCGTCTGGAACCGCTACGGGAACGCCTTGAGCCACTACGTGAGCGCGAGCGTCCACCAGATCCACTCCGCGATCGTCTCGATCCACTGCGCGAACGTGAACCACTGCGCGCAGATCCACTACGCGAGCGTCTAGATCCTGAACCACTGCGTGAGCGATGTGAACCACTTCGAGAACGCTGACCAGAACCGCTACGAGATCGCCGGGATCCTGATCGACTACGTGACCGTCGCGAGCTGTCATTTACACTACGACTACGGCTGCGACTAGGCGACTTTCGAGTTGCGCTGGCTGAACGGCTTCTTGTGCCTTGAGGAAGAGGCAATTCAGATGCCTCTTGAACTGCCTCGGAGTTAGGAGGTACGGCAGACGGTTCCTCCACGGCGCTAGTTGAATCGACTTCATTATCTTGAAGACTTTTAGTTTCAGTGTCCAAGGTCGGAGTCGCGTCTAGAATCTTTCTATCTTCTGGATCCTTGTTGCAAGCATCAGCTAAAAAATAAAGTGTGAGCGAAAAGCACGCTAAAATTGAGAATGCTTCCCTTTTTTGTATAATACCTTTTTCAGCATCCACTTCCATATTAAATGCCGCTATTAAATTAGGCTCATGCGAAATATGTAATTTCAGTTATACGTGTAAAATACACGTTTACTTATGGGCAATAATATTGCTATAATGAATACTTATGATTTGTCAAAAAAATTACGAGCAAACACACATTGGTATGTATGTAAGTATTTATGTACAAAGCGATTGACAGCAATCGGAACAAATGGAAAAAGGAACAAAAGATTTTCGATATATTTGGATTACACATGTGATCGGAACCATTTGCCATAGTTCAATTTTTCAAGCAGAACTAGTTCTTGATAATAATTGTTGTTTACTTAAATTCGAAAAATATCTATTGGCCATAGCAATATAGTGTTATGGTTATAATTCTGCAAAATTCTACAACTCTATTTGAACTGAAAACGAATGTCAATATCTTTGGTCCTAAACCGTCTTATATTTTGCTATCGATTTTTTCAGACAATTCCGCCACAGCAGGGATACAATAAAACAATGTTTTTTAATATTACTTAGTATTTTATTGTTAACAATATTCATATATCGAGTAGAGTAATTTCATATTATCTGACATATCTAAAAAAATTTATACCGTTGCCGAAAGACACAAGAACCCCAAATTCACACAGACCATTCGGCAATATCCCACTCGTTATGAGTTTATGAATACTGCGTCATATGCGCAAAAATATGCTGCGAGATCGTATGCAAATTAAGAGCGTTTAATTCCTGATTTACGACAACTCTGTAGTTCAGCGGCGAACAAGCAGTGTATGCTCAAGGACGCCGCTGCTATCCTCATCCACCTCCCATCGAACATGATCCGTTATTTACATCTGATTGCTGTTGAATACGTCCAATGCGTCGATTGGGTCTCAGACCGCCACCGCCTCCTCCTCCACCACCACCTCCTCCACCACCACCTCCTCCTCCACCGCCACCACTCCAACCAGACCAATGGCGCGAGTTACCGCGGTTATTATTTCCATTGCCACTGTTAAAGGGCGCAAATAGCGTTTGGAAGCTGAAAGCAACGTATGTGCTGACTGCATTAAAAACAATAATATGGTCTACAATAGTTTATATTTAAGCACTTACAATTGCAATATTAGGTACCAGAGGCCAACGAATGCTTGGACAACACGCTGCCAGTCCCACGGTCGCTTCTCCCATACGCGACCATCTGAAATTACCAACGAAAAATGGGTAGCAAAACAAGCAGCAATGAGACATCAGTTGTTTTGTACTTACTACGGTCAATGTAAGCCATTATGGGACCCTAACATGCACAAGTTTTTATTGTTGTGTGTTTTCACTGACTGTTTATTAATAAAACAATTTGCAACTGTTGTGCCAGTGACGTGTCTCTAGACTAAGGCGATGCAACGATTGGAGATTTTTAGAAATCGATATTTTTTGAGAAACTACACAATGGGTATGCCCTTGTACGGATAAGCAACGCTACTGAAACACCAATAACAATTGATTAATTTAGCTCAATATACTACTAGTAAAAACATAATGATAAAAATAAGTAAGATATATGAATTTATTTTGAAGACTTTAAACATGTTGTTGGCATCATGAGTTTCATGCTCCTATTTAACTGGAATATCGCTATAGACAAGTGTTTGTTTTCATAGTGGTATCGATCATCGAAACTGTGCTATCGATAGTCCAATAGTGCCACAGTTTCAGTCAAGTGCAAAAAAATACAAGTTGCAATTTGGCCATAACAAAACGGCTAAGACGCTATCGCTGGCGTCTGTGGTTGCACACTTATCGCAGCGATCACATAGTGTATGCACACCTGCACATAGATAACAACCAACCCTCAACAAAAGGAAAACAACACCATCGTGCATCGTGGAGCTGACACAGACGACAACTACGGTCAGCTGCTACCCGAGACCGAGGTGAGTTCGAGCACAGCGCAATTTCTGTCGTCCTCATTCATAAACAACGACCCCACCAACCTCCACCAAACTACTAATGCGTGTCTTTAACCAAGTTTGCAGCCTGTGCACATCACTGACTAACAACAAACAACGTCGTCATCTGCGTTTTGAACACCTTAAAAGGAGCCGTTGCTATCCAAAATAATTATATGTGTCTTAGGAGCTGCATTATCGTCGTCATCACCTCCCACGCAGTTGGTTCTGCTTTTTTGTTTTCTGATGGCACAAATAGCTTGAGCATTAGTTTCCTTTACTTTTCGATTTCAATTGCCGGCATTTCACTCGCGCATCAATCTGCATAGTGTGTCTAGTAAATATTTGCCTAATGCAACGGGTTTCCATTATTTATTATTTAAAAGCACATATTCAAAAGCGGATGTTATCAAGTTGTGCAAACATTTATTTCAATTTATTCGAAACGATCCGGTAATAAGCTGAGAATGTTAATTAAGAGTATTTTCCAAGTCAGGCAGTCACCCACGACTCGAGCTCTTTTCTTTCATGTTTGCTCTTGGCTTTTGTCAAATCATTTACATTTAAACTTGACCTTTGCGGTTGGTAGTCTGCATAACATGTACATACAGTGTCTCATCGTTTATTTGGAGCAGTGTCAAGCAAAAAATGTAAAGTGCTATAAAGCTTAAACAGGGAAACAAATTTAAAATGTTTAAATACCAATTTGTTTAATGTTATATCACATTTGAAAAAGAAACTTTAGTTTTTATTAAATATTAATTAATTAATTAAAATTAGTCAACAGAAAAAACATATCCAAAATATATGTCAATGTTTGATGTTCATACTTAGTATGATATCCTTTAGCCTTAACAACTTCGCTTAACCTAATATTCACTCATCCAGCAGAGCATTTTTGAGATCCTGATTGCTGAATATGCTGTGATTCCGGATTTTATTTTCCAGCAGAGCCCACAAATTTTCAATAACATTAAAATCTCGAGACCGATGGAATTATTATGTGCGGGCAGTTCGATGTAAGGACTGTACTGTTCCGGACTTATGCTTGGGGCATTGTCCTGGTAGATCCAGAAAGTACGTCGGATTACTAGCTTCTCGACCCTTTGGAGTAAATGTTATTTTAATATATTGAGGTACACATTATTGTCCATTGTTCTTTCAATAATCGCAAAATTTCCGACGCCGGCTACCGAGATAGATGCCCATACCAAGACATTTCATCCGCCGTGCTTGACAGTTGCCTTTAAGTTTTTGGGATTCAGCTTAGTACTGTACTTTCATCTGCAAATATGACTGTGTTCTAGAACTCAAAATCCTTGTCGAAGTGGATTTCGTCGAACGTCATTCTAGACCCTCTATTTTTTTTCGCTTATAAATGGCTTTTTCCGTGGTACTCGGGTATTGAAGTCATAGTTGGGTAGAACTTGGAGCACAGTTTCCAAACTGCACTTTTTCCCCATTCGTTTGCCCCTACTCCTTGTTGGCTGGTAGCACCCGAGATGCAGGATATAGCTGAACTGACTATAGAGGATTGGTTTATTAAAACCGAAAATATTCAACCTGACGAAAAAAATCCGGTTTTTATGGCACCCAGGTGTCCATAATGTAACTGTTCCAAATAAATCTTGACCATAAATTAAGATACTTATTTACATAACCCGACCTAGCAGGTGGGGAAACCCTGTTATTTGGGGTCATATATTCATTTTGGTGGTTAATATATGTACCTGCCATCGGTCTTTGGAATTTTTGAAAAAATAATGAATAATTAGTTTATGGCAGGCAATTAAAATATTTTCTAGACACTGGTGGAAATAAGCTGTCAGCCACTGTATGTGTGTGTACATACAGGTGCAGGTATATATATATATATATATATATATGTATATATATATATATATGTGTGTGTGTGCACATTTATTTGGGCTCCATATCAGTATCGGTTACAGCTCGTTGCACGCTGCCGCTGCCTTTTTGGCAATCAAGTCTTGTTTTTCTAGCAGCTGCTTTGCGTAGCGCATTCGCTGAATTTGGTCAGTAGTCAGTCGGCAAAGAACGCTCGCGTACGCATTTTTTCTAGCGCGATTCGTTTTGTTCTATTGTTTTCCTTATTTGTTGTTTTTTTTTTTGGCTTTTTCTCCGTTTCGTTTTATTAGCTGACATCATTTGGCCGCTGGTCAGTCTCTGTGTGTGTGTGTGTGTGGGTGTGTGTGGGTGTGTGTGGGTGTGTGTGTGTGTGTGCACGTTAAATAAATTTGCTTATCAGAGCTACTGCTAACAATCGGTCTTGCCATTCTTGCTCTATGCTCTTTCTCTCTCTCGCCGTCAGTCAGTCTACCGTTATGCATGACACATCCCCAAAAGCTGCCGTTGCACTAATGATCGAGCGCTTAGCGTGAACTGGAATCGAGTGCGTGCCTGTAGTAACAAGTATAATACTCGATAATTTAAAGCTGCCACCTGGCTGGCTGGCTGGCTCTCCTCTTCAATTTGCATTTCCTGTCGCTATCTCCTAGTGCCTGCCTCAGCAATGTATTCAGCGGGTAAATAGATGACATACGCTCATACGTTTAAACATTTATAAGAAATATGAATTTGTACATTCATCAGCAAATAACAGAAACAAACATGATCAACACGCTCTCGCACATTTTCCGTCCCCATCTCATTCTCATTCAATCACATTAATAAATTCCGCACAGTTGTTTGATTTCTTGTATTTTTAGACTATTTGCTTATTTCGTGTAACTGTGTCTCTCTCTCTGTTTGTGTGTGTGCCTCGGTGTGTCTGTTTGCTGTTGAGAGTTTATTATTTGTTTTGCTCTGGAGCTTCAAGATCACTCACAAGGGCGTACCATGCTTTTCCCTTTTCTTTTTTTTAGTTTTTGAACAATTCTTAATATAAAATACGCTTTGTTTTTAACAATCGCATTAAACTCAGGGGAACCCCCTTTAGTTTAAGATGTAGGCAAATTAAAAGATATACATAAATATATGACGTCATTAAGAAGTCTGAATTTTGAGAACAAATGTATTGCCTGCTTAGTGGTTCAACGATAAGAGCAATTATTATAACAAACATATACAGTTTGTCCAGAAAGTCTTTTCGAATAATGTTTATTTTCTAAGTTCTTATGCAAAAAAATTGATGTTTTTATTGACTTTTAATTATTTACGTATTTTTCTACTATTAATTGGATATTTATTAACTACTTAACATTAAAATTAATAATATTCATATATTTAGCTTATTGTGAAATTTTAAAAACTAAAATTATCCATTTTTGTGTAGTGCCCAGAAAGTGTTTTCAGTATGGAGATTTCGTATGGGATTTTGTAGATTTTAGCCACCAGATTGGAGAAAATATTTTATTAGTAAGCATAGTGAAAAGAAATCTAAAAAATGTTGGTCAGATCCATTAAAGAATAGCTTAAGGAACATAACAGTATCAATGAAATCACATTAAATGAGCCAGCTAGCCAATTTTGGGTACATGCATTTGGGTACAAGCATTTTGCTAAATACAAGCTGCTTTTCAGTATTCATTATTGAAACTTTATATTTTTCCTTGACACCCCATATGTCAATTGATCAGGTGGTTCATTATTTGTGATTCATTGACACTGTCATGTTCCTTAAGCTATCCTCTAATGGATCTGATCCACATTTTTTAGCTTTACTTTCACTATGCTTAATAATATGCAATTTTCCCCAATCTGGTGGCAAAAATGTACAAAATCTCCATAGTCAAAAGACTTCAGAGCTAATAAGAGAAATGGATTATTTTTGTATATTAAATTTCACAAGTAGATAAATAAATTAATCTTGTTAATTTTAATGTTAAGTAGTTTAGAAATATCCATTTAATAGTAGAAAAATAAGAAAATATTCAAAAGTCAATAAATACATACATATTTTTGAAAAAGAATTTAGAAAATATGAATTTTTCCCAATGTAAAAACATATATGAGCCAAACTGTATATATGTATCTATATATATAGGTGTGGGTCCAAATTGTATTTTTATTTTTAAACAGTTTAATCTACACCACGATTCATATATTATTATCAAATTATTTCAAAATGTCAAAGGTTTTTTTTATTAAACAAATTATCTAGGGTCTTTTCTACATTATTAATTTGTTTTATTTAGTACACATCGGCACATCCACGTAGTGCTATTATTATTATACACACAAATGACAGCACATTTGTCAATTTGCACTGTTTTTGGCCGGAAATGGATGATCATCCATTTGGGTTAGCGGGCTTAATGTGCCCCCATATCATGGCCATTACTTACTGCCAATTACATAATTGACCGCATTTCAATGACATTCTCCCTCTTTCAACAGTTAGCCAGGCAATCAGTATCAGTAGCCGCCGTCCTCGACTCACTGATAACTTCGTAGCTTAGCTTACCAATTATAAATAGCACTGTGGTTCAATTCTCAACCTTTATAAATTGATATGTAACTAATATAACTAAAAACAAATAATTGCTTCAACTTGTTTTTTTTTTTTTTATTTTAAACGGGAAATGATTAAATTTACATTATAATTAATTAAGTTAATTCGTTTCATTTCTAAAAAAACATTATTGAGACACCCTGTAAAGCGAACATTATATATGGTGGAATAACTTTAGAAACTGAATTAGTCAAAGTTTGATTTACTTTATCAAGCCTTATAAATTTTTTTCTCGGTGTATTTTGGTTTTATCACTGGATTCGATTAGCCGCCGTTCCCATGCGTCATATCATAGCTTATCTATCATCCCATGCAATTAATTGGCTTTGATTTATATATTCAAACTTGTCTAACGTCTATATATGTACGTGATGTATGTGTTTATGATTGTATGTATGTGTGTGTGAAAAATATACAGATGCCCTTTGCTTTGAGCAGGTGACTAATTCGTAATACTGTTTGCAGTGCGCACCCACGACTACGATTATCCCGAATCGGAAATGGATGAGCGCGAGAGTCTCTACTTTGATACCATCTCGCTGGCCGATTCGGAGGCGGCAGCGGTGGCGGCTGCGCATCGGAAATCGCTATCACAGTCACGCAACACCATTTACCATTCGGCTGTGGATCTGGACGGCGATGAGACGCGCAACAGTTTGCGATTGGGGAGCGGTGCCGTCTCTGCCGAGCACATGAGACTGGCCTGGCAGCCGGGCTATCGCCAGTCAACGGCGCTGGAGCATTTGAATGGTGGCGGCGGAGATTATACGGATGCTGCCATTGCGGCTCAGATGCTCGCCCTGCACAATGGACGAACACATCTGCCCACCGGCATTGGCGTCGCTGGCATTGGCGCGTGTAGCGGCGCTAGTGGTGGCTACACTAGCTATGGCGGCTCTGGCGATGATGAGGTCTCTAGACGTCTATTAAGGCAAAGTAGCACAGTTTCGAATAAAGATAAGAAATTGCCAATTACATACTCCCAGTGGAAATTGAGGGTAAACAACCAAAAACACAACAAAAAAGTATCAACATATCCACAGAGCAAGATCGATAAACAAGAAGCACCCACGCATTTATTTCAAGCAATGCAATACGAATTTTCAATATGCAAAAGAAAAAATATCATTTCAAGCTATTTTATGGTGCACACTTTCTTCTTCTTCATTCTGTATGCTCAACCATCTCTGTCTTTCGCACACATACACAAGCACAGTCTGTCTCTCTTGTATCCATACGCACGATATCTGATCATGTTTAAGTTCCATCCCAGCATTCCAAAACTCACTCAGATCACTCTCTCTCTCTCTCTCTCATTTGTCTCCTTGTCAGTTGCACCCATCGAATCGGTTTGGCGTTAACTGCAGCAACTCGGTGGTGTGCTCTTACCTATAAACACATAAAAACTTACTGATCTATTAAGAACATAACACGCACACGCCTCTTCTATTTTTGTTGTTTACTTGTCGCCTACGTGTCTCACCGTATTCTTTCTCTTTTTCTCTCTTTTTCAATAGTTTGCTTGCGGGAATGGGTAATGGCAATTTTTTTTAGCATACATATAGCGAATAATATAAATTCATATAACTAGTACGCAAATACATATGTATGTGTGTTCATACCAAAACTCTGAGATTCTGAAATTGGAAATCTGTACACATATAGAGTGGCTCAAAGCTTTTTTCGACCAGTGTCAAGTAACATATTTAAGGTGCTATAAAGATTAAACAAGGAAAAAGACGCAAAATGTTTAAATTATGACACGTTTGAAAAATAAACTTTAGTTTTTATTAAAATATTAACTAAAATTAATGTTACATGTTAATGTTAATGTAATTATATAATTCCGTCCGTCCGAGCCAAACATGTTGAATTTTGACTCATCTGCAAATAGGACTGTGTTCCAGAACTCCAAATCCTTGTCCAAGTTGGTTTTGACGAACGTCGACCTAGTCCGTATGTTTATTTTCGTTTGTAAGGGGCTTCTTTTCTTTTCTAGGTTGCATCCGAGATGCAGAATACAACTTAACTGACTACGAGGTATGGGTCTATTTATACCGAAAATATTACAAAAATCCGGGTTTTATGGCACCCATGCGTAAATTGAGGAACTTTTTTACATAACCCCATCTAGCAGGTGGGGAAACACCATTTTCATTTTGGTGGTTAATATATGTACCTGTCATCGGTCTTTGGAATTTTTGTAAAATAATGAATAATTAGTTTATGGCAGGTAATTAAAATTTTTGCTAGATACTGGTCGAAATAAGCTTTAAGCCACTGTATATAGATATCTATACGTGTTTTTTTTTTTTGAGGTTTCTTTCAAGTTTTTAACAATATCTGTTTAAAAACAGCCTTTTGATCATGATTTACTAAATTTAAAGTTAGTTACACGATTTATCGTCGTAATTCATGTACAAATTATTAATTATACCTTCAACAAATGCATCTTCTATAAAAAAAAAGAAAAGATTTTCAATCCATAAGTCATTTTAGTCAGTGCTTTTACTCTAGATTAATACATGTCTTTTCCGGTCTTACGGTCAAATTCGATACGAAATACATATGTTGCAATGCAAATGACTCACAGACTCCGGATGTCACAGGGATGTGGCACTTATACACACGTACACCTGCTTAGCACACACGATCCTTGATATGTCCCCACGTTTATTTTTTTGGCTTATATGTACATGTATATGCACATACATGCATGCTTACATACATATGTATCGTTGTAAATAGACGATTTTATGAAAATACGATGACAGTATGTTTAATCAATGTTTGTTATGAACACTCTCTGCCGCAGACGTACCGCCGCTTCAACGATGGCAAACGCAGCGTGGACTTTGTGCTGGCGTACAAGGGTGAGGATGTGGACAAGACAGCGAGGCGCACGAAGTTCGAGGATAATCTGAGGCGCGAGGGTCTCGAGCTGGAATACTATAAGGAGCAATGGGTACACTTTATAAAGCTGCATGCGCCAGACGAGGTACTGCATCGGTATGCGGAAATTTTAAAGATCAAGATGCCGCTAAAGGAAATACCAGGACAGAAGGACATAACTAATGATTTGGAGCGTGATCTCAAGACATGCTTCAGTCGCCTTTGTCGCACTCTCTTCAGCTCCGTGCAACCGGATACTGTTAAGTTTCCAATACGCCAGCCACGCATTCACATGGAATTTGCGTGTAAATATCTGGAATTGTATGACAAGGAACATCCAAATTATTTTGATGCCAGCACACGCTACTCGATCATCAATTTTATAATTGAGCGGCAGCATTTTGAGCGGGGCGAAGAGAAGTCCGAAAATCTGGGCTTCGAGAAGCTCGTCGAGGATGGAGTCTATCTGTGCGCCTATTCCCTGCACGAAGTGAGCTAACAAGCTAATCATTTAACTAATATCTGCATAATAACTAACGTGTTGCCAATTGGCCAATGGGCTTTCAGAAAGACGAACGCGATAACCTGTTAATGGGATGGGCCAACATTGGCAAATTTAAGAAGTAAGTAATTTTTCTGTTCTGTGAGACATCCTGTTCTCAATCAGATGTCTTATTGATTCTTATTGTTTGACAGCTTGCAGCCGCTGGATCATGTCAAAGACTATTTTGGGCCCAAGGTGGCGCTGTACTTTGCCTGGCTGGGTTTCTATACACAAATGCTTATACCTGTCAGCATTTTGGGGATACTGTTCTTTCTTTACGGATTTGTCACGTGGAACTCGGATCCGATTAGCCAGGATATTTGCAATGGAAACGAAACGATCATGTGTCCGCAGTGCGATAAGGGCTGCATGTTTTGGCGTCTCAGCGAGACGTGCACCTCGTCCAGGATTAACTATTTGATAGATAACGAAATGACCTTGGTGTTTGCGTTTATTATGGCCATTTGGGCTGTAACCTATTTGGAGCTGTGGAAACGCTATTCGGCCGGGCTCATTCATCGTTGGGGCCTCACTGGATTCAATCAGCATGTGGAACATCCGCGACCACAATATCTGGCCAAGGTTGCCAACTCCAAAAAGTTAAGTGCTGAAACGCAGGAGGGAAGGAGCAGCTTTGATCCGGATGTGCCATTCTGGAGCATCAAGTTTTTACCGAACTTCACGAGCTATAGCATCATGGTGTTGTTTGTAAGTTGACCTCTCCCCCTCCGCTCACCGTCTAACTATTTCATAGCTTATTCATTTCATTTATAAACTAATCGTTTTACATTTAGATCTGCATATCAGTGATCGCCATCTCGGCGATTATCATTTATCGCATGGCACAGCGGGCCTCGCACAGCATATTGGGGAACGAGAACTCAATGACGTACAAAATTATGGTGTTGCCAATAACAGCGGGATTCCTCGATTTAATTGTTATTTCGATACTGGATCTGGTGTATAGCAATCTGGCAGTTAGGCTAACTAATTACGAATATTGCCGCACCCAGACGGAATACGATGAGAGCCTGACTATTAAGAACTATGTGTTCCAGTTTGTCAACTATTATTCGTCACTATTTTATATTGCATTCCTCAAGGGCAAATTCGTGGGTTATCCCTCCAAGTATAATCGCATATTCAGCTTCCGTCAGGAGGAGTGCAATCCAGGTGGCTGCCTCATGGAGCTCTGCATGCAGCTAGTCATTATTATGGTTGGCAAGCAGGCGGTGAATGCAATTGTTGAGATGCTGATACCCTATCTGATGCGTACAGCCAGGGAGTGTAATCAACGTCACGGCTGGTTTAAGCTGCATAGCGACGAGATTGTGGTGCCCTCGACCAATCAGTTCACCGAAGATTTTAATTTACTGTCCACCGATAATAATTCACTATACGCCGAATATCTGGAAATGGGTATGTATGCCTAACTTAATCATTTTTCAACATTCAATAGATAAACAGAACAAAAACATTCGCTCTCTTCTTCTGCACAGTGGTGCAATATGGTTTCATAACGCTATTTAGTTTGGCATTTCCACTGGCACCGCTGCTGGGGCTGATTAATAATGTTATTGAAGTGCGTCTCGATGCTATCAAAATGCTGCGCTTCTTTCGACGTCCCGTGGGAATGCGGGCCCGAAATATTGGCGTCTGGCAAGGAATTATGACTGTCGTTACGCACATTGCGGTCGCTTCGAGCGTGAGTGTGATATAGATCTAAATCCAAATCTTAATGTGAATATATATCTGTAGGCATATGAAATTAATATTTTGATTTGATTGCAGGCCATGATAATTGCATTTAGCACAAACTTTATACCGAAACTAGTGTACAAGCATACCCATGATGACCCAGAGCTGAATAATTATCTAAACTTTACGCTGGCCACCTTTTATACCAAGGATTATACGACACAAACGCTCCTAGATGTCAGCGCCCAGGAGAATGTTACTCAGTGTCATTACACCGAGTTTCGAAATGATCCCTGGCTCGATCAACCCTATAAGCGACCAATGATTTATTGGAAGATATTGACGGGCCGACTAGCCTTCATAGTAATCTATCAAGTGAGTGTGCTGTGTGTTGATTATTTTTTTTACCTACCTCTCACGTATTTGCTTTGTAGAATATCATAGCCCTGGTGCAGGGCATTATACGCTGGGCTGTGCCCGACGTCTCTGCCAAACTGCTCAAGCGCATCAAGCGCGAGAATTTCTTGCTGCGCGAGCACATCATCGAATTTGAGAAGAGGAAGGCACATGAACTGGCGCAGACACCGACACAGATGCCACCGACGTTGAGTGCAGTGTTCCCTAAAAAGGAACCGGACGAGTTACTGCGACAGCGTCTCAATGGCAACGATGCGGCTTCAACTGCTGGCGACAATGCCACTACATATGTCTAAGACTATAACTAATTCGCGTTCCCGTGCTCGCGTGTTCTCCTTTAATTTGAACTCCAACTTAAACCCTCATGTCCATGTTCTTTGCCAGTTGAAATCAAGTGCATTTTAGTTGTAAGACTCGAACGTTGAATTTGTTTTGGACAAGAGAAATATTTACATTTGAAAAACATAGCTTACATATATACTTTTGTATATTAAGGGCATCATTTGTTCGTTGTGCCCACAATTGTTATTATATGTGTGTTGTCTTCTTGTAATGTACTTAAGAATTGAAAACAATGTTTACTATTCTTTTTCCTTTTTTGTTTGCGAACTGCATGTTAAATGCTCAAAAGAACAACAATAACAACAAAATGCATTGTTTTTTGGCGGAGGAGCAGCTGCTTCAAGAGCACAACGCTACTCCTCCCCGAAATATAGATATATGTATATTTATATATATAGTATTTGTATAAACTGCTGTTAGAAATCAAAAATGAATTGCCAAATTGTAAAGTGTTCGTAAAAATTGCGACTGATGCAACAGACACTCGAAATTAATTAACGCATAATAATGTTTATGTTCATGTTCATGTGTTTGTGAGTGTGTGTGCCATATACTTACATGCATAAGTAATTAGAAAACAAATATACATATATTTATATATGTACATATGTATGTCAGGGATGATGTACGCACACGCATGCATATTTATAGCATAGATCATTAGCAACACATTCGCACTTGGCTGTTGTGCAAGTGCTTAACTGCTTTATATATTATACACGTCCAAAGTGCACTGCAATTATCAAATCTAATCATATGCGCTATTTTTGATGTAAGTAACGTAAAGAAAATCATTTGTACCTTGTCGATGCGTATATGTATGTATACTTAGTACTACACCAAGAAAACCTAAATCCATTGCGTGTGCTTAGCATATGCACATGCATATATACAATACATAACAATATGTAAAACTAATAAACAATCCAATGTACCTTACAATATACACAAAAATATACACATACCTGCCCATATGTATGTGGTGTGTGGGTGAGTGTGTGTGTGTGTGTGTGCTTTTACTCATACAACAAACGTATTGACTTTATGTGAGTTAATTCTCCTCGTTACAATCAGTTTGTATGTTTTGTATCTGTTCGATTCGCCCGGCACCAACCACTGCAGAAATGTTTTATACAGCAACAACAAACAAACAAACAACAAAAACGAAATGTTATTAAAATTACGATACAAAATAGTATATTTTATTATTTTGATAATATATTTATATACAAAAAGAGATGTGTTGCGATGTACAGAATGTTCTAATGTAAATTTACACATAGCATTGTTAACATTTTATAAAAGTAAACTAAATCCAATAAAACAAAATACAAAAAAAAAAACAAAAAAATTCATAAAATGCCGAAGATTGAAATCAACATTACTCAAAAATTGTTTGCATGAAATAAATCAGTGCAAAACAAATGGATAAAAAACTATTGTTTTTAATACTGTAGATTCGATAGATTATGTTAAAGCTACAAATAATAGAAAAAATGGACTGTAGATTTGTTAAATAAGCTATAGACAAGATTGTTATTGAACTAATTGGAAAGTGTGCAGTGTACCATTTTTTTTATAATGTTTATCAATGTCACTTTTGTGACTAATGCCTTTGGGCCAGCAGAACCGGACGCTATGTATAAATATATTTATATATATGTGGATATATTGAATGCCGATGCTGGCAAATCAATTGAAACCGAATAATGTGAGGTGACACCCGCTGTGTTGGATGTGTGGATGCAAACAATTGAGGCATATCAAGCTAGTCTAGAGCCGTCGCTCGACACACAATACTTACTCAAGCAAGATCAGCGAGCATAATGAAGCTAATCAAATCGCTTGAAACTAAATTGAAGTGCATATCAGCTCAGCGCAGCTCATCTCAGCTCAGCTTAACTCAGCTCAGCAGTCAACCCTCAATAGTCTTTCGTCGGTCGAGCATCATAGTTGGACACTCACTGGGGCTTAGTTTTGAATCTGTTTGGGTGACGTTGCTAAGGAATTTACATAGCAGCAAACAACGCATTAACCATAAAAAAAAAACTCAGAAAAACAGCTCAAAGACAAAACAAAAAGCAGCTTTTTCAACTTTGAACCCCATTTGCATCAATCGCATCGCTTACGGCAAACCAAATTACAAAGTGCTCAAAATGTGCTCCAGATCTGTAAGTAGATAAGATGTGACAAACTGAAAAGCGACACTAATTACATTCTAATTATATATACATATATAATCCTAATCCTCTGCTATCAATTTTCAATTGGTTTACTGACAGTGCAAAGACATCAAGCAACTGAGCGCTGCGGAACGAGAAACATTTTTCGATTCCTTTGACGTCGTTTTCTGTGATTGCGATGGTTTGTTTTATATATACTCAATATCATATATACAAAATATCTAGATGTGGCCTGATCCGTAAGCATTACGATTTACAGTTACTAAGGGGATTTTGTTTTTATTAGGTCTATGGGAAAAAGATTTTTTTTTAAAATAATTAGTGATTGCAAATTGAAAATGTATTTTAAACCAGAACTCCGACTCCATTCTTGATATACAGTGTCTTCAAGCTCATTTCGATCAGTGTCTACAAAAAATTTTAAAGCGATATAAAGCTTAAATGTTGGATGTTAATACTTAGTGTGATACCCTTTAGCCTTAACAACTTCGCTTAACCTATTATTCATTGAAGATACCAGTTTCTGGGCTGATCTTGCTCCACTCCTCCAGCAGGGCATTTTTGAGATCTTGTTTGCTGGAAATGATGTGATTCCGGATTTTATTTTCCGGCAGATCCCACAAATCTTCAATAACATTTAACTCTGGAGGCTGGGCCGATGGAATTATCACGTGGGGGCAGTTCCAGATAAACCAGGACTGTACTATTCCGGACTTTTGCTTCGGGTCGTTCTCCTGGTAGAACCGGAAAGTACTTTGGATTCCAGTTTCTCGGCACTTTGGAGTACATTTTCTTTTAGTATATTGAGGTACACATTCTTGTCCATTGTTGTTTCAATAATCACCAAATTTCCGACACCGGCTGCCGAGTTGTATGCTTGACTGTTGCCCTTAAGTGTTTGGGATTCAGCTCAGTATTGGACTGTAGCCACACATAATTCCGCCGGTCCGGATGAAAAATTTTGAATTTGTACTCATATACAGATAAGACTGTGTTCCAGAACTCCAAATCCTTGTCAAACGTCATTCTAGATCCTCTTTTTTTTGCGCTTATAAATTGCTTTTTCCGTGGTAATCGGGCCTTTAGGTCATAGTTGCGCAAAACAAAGAGCAAAGTTTCCACACTGAACTATTTCCTTATTTCATCCTGCACCTATTGAGTCGGTTTTTGAGCCGAAAGCTTAAGATTTCCCCTTATTTTCCTGATGATCCTCCGCTCGTCCTGTTCGGTGAAAATCTTTCCAGTTTTCTTCGATGAAACTCCAAATGACGTAGAATACAGTTGAGGTGTTTATATTGACCATTTTATCTGTTTAGCGATATGAATATCTCATTTTTATATGTGCCAGGATGAGTTTCCGTTGATCAATGGTAGTCCGCTTGCCCATAGTCCTTGTTGGCTTGTTGCACCCGAAATGCAAGAAAAAATTAAACTGACTACGGAGGATTGGTCTATTTATACTGAAAAATTTCAACCTGACGATGAAAATCCGGGTTTTATGTCGTCCAGGTGTCCATAATGTAACTGTTTCTAAAGGACTTGAACCATAAACTTAGGTATTTTTTTACGTTACCCGACCTAGCATGTGGGGATGGTGGTTAATAAGTGTGCCTGCCATCGGTCTTTGGAATTTTGAAAAAATAATGTATTTGTTTATGGCAGGCAATTAAAATTTCTGTTTGACACTGCTTCAAATGTGCTTGTAGACACTGTATATATGTAGTTGATGTACTCAAGTGCAATTTTCGGCAGGTGTTGTGTGGTATACGATGCGTGACTTTATTCCCGGCTCGGCAAAGGCCATTGAGGAACTGCAGCGTCGGGGCAAGCAGCTGATCTTTGTGACCAACAACAGCATCAGCTCTGTGGTGGATCATCTACAGAAGTTCGCCAAACAGACGCAGTTGCAAATTGATAAGGTAAAATCGAGTAGCTAAAAATATCATCATTAGAATTTAATCTCTGAACAGGAACAGATTGTGCATCCGGCGCAGACCATTTGTGATCATCTGAAGTCCATTGGCTTTGAGGGGCTGATTTATTGTCTCGCAATGCCCCCTTTTAAGCAGGTGCTCCGCGATGCAGGCTTTCAGCTCACCGAGGAGGTGAGTGAGCTATCAGTACCAATACAATTGGCTTGTGCTGCTCAAACTGCTCAATTCCTAATTGCAGCGGGAGGCATCGATCATTGCAAGTCTGGGTGAGCTACGTGAGGCCATATTTGGTGCGGAGACCGTGCAGGCCGTTATTATTGATGTGGACTTCAATCTGACGGCTGCGAAGTTAATGCGCGCCCATGTCCAGCTGCAGAATCCAAACTGCTTATTTCTGGCCGGCGCTGCCGATGCGCTGATACCATTTGGCACTGGCGACATCATTGGTAGGAAATTTGTATCGCTTTGCCGATGTTCAGATCTGTTTTTATCTGTACTTTGCTCTCTGAATAGGACCTGGCGCTTTCATTGACGTTGTCGCCCAATCCACTGGACGTCAGCCCACGGTACTGGGCAAGCCGGGTGAGGCACTGCGACCGCTCCTGCAACAGCGCCACGGCCACGTGCCTGCCAACCGAGTACTCTTCATCGGTGACAGCCTGGCAAGCGATATTGGTTTTGCACGCGCCAGCGGCTACCAGACGCTGCTCGTCCTGACCGGCGGCACCAGCAACACGGATGTCGCCAGCCTGCCACCAGATCATGCCCACTTGCCCGACTACATCAGCGATTGTTTGGGCGATCTGTGCGAGAAGTAAATGAGGAATGATTCGATTTGAAAGCAAATGGTATCGAAATGCAAGTCGAAATGAAACCGAATTGATTTTGATGAAGCTTCTGCGTTTCCTAAAACTTGTTATGAGAATGTAATAAATCATTAATGAAACTTGGTTTGGTAGATAAATATTTATAAGTATTTAGTTGATTGATGGAGGGCAATCCAACTTAAGAGAACGTGTGAGAGAGAGAGAGAGGAGGGAGAGAGAGAGAGAGAGAGAGAGTGAGTGAGTGAGAGAGTTATAGGCAGAGGGGCAAAGAGACATTGAGAGAGGGAGAGATCATTTGACAAACAAATCCGAATTTAAAGGACATAATTTGTTTGGCGTGGGTGTGCATCTGAAATGCGTCTCGAGTTTGTGAGTCGCGGAAAAATAATAAATCTAAAATTTTGGTTGGTTTTGTGCAAATGTATGTAACAGGCAAAAGGAAGCATCACCGACCCCATACAAAAATATATATATATTCTTGATCAGGACCAGCACTGGTCAAAAAATGTAAAGTGCTATAAAGTTGAAACAAGGAAAAAAATGCCAATTTGTTTAATGTTTTATCACATTTGAAAAAGATTCCTTAGTCTTTATTAAAATATTCATTAATTAATTAAAATTAGTCAACAACTGTGTATAAATAATATACACTCGTGAGCTTGAGTTGTAAATTCAGACTGCCTTGCTCTGACGAGCAAGGCCTTATTTTATTGAAAATATCTTAAAACTAAATACATCTGTTTCCTTATCTAACGCAGTCGCTTGTAAGACGACCACAGTGTAATTTCATCCCTCGCTATCCTTTGGGATATTCTACGAATAGCGTTATTAGACCTCAAGTACCTATCCTTGAGTGTGCTGCCTGAGTCCGCTATCTTAGGGATATTCCAAGAATAGCGTGACCCGGCCTTAGGTACCTAACCTTGAGTGTGCTGCATGAGCCCGTTAGCTGATACCCAGAGCAACACATGTTCATACTTGAACATTCTCCGGGGGGGCAGTAAATGTAATGTTGATCAACTCTCTATTTTGTATACATCTTATTCTTAGGTAAACTACAAGACCTACAATCAACACCGTCACTAAAATCAATGAGGCGTGTCCACTTGCAGTAAAGAAATGCAAATCACCCAAGTGAACTTTGTGGTCGTTGAGATATTGTATTTTCTTCTGCAGTTTCTGAAGTTCCTTTGTATTGTTGATTGTAAGCGAGCCAATTGGTGTCCACTCGAAGGGCGTTTCATCATCTGCTTCCTTTATGAAGTGTGTCGAGTAGTTTACTTTAGCTGATGTGTGGAGACTCTGAGGGGCCTGTAGGGTTACTCCTTTAAATCTTACAGAGCATCCTTCAGTGAGGTCCAGGATGCCAACCTTCGGTAGTCGGACTAGTTGATGATGCGAGTCACTGCATTGGATCTGACCCGAAATATTCTCAAACGTTTTGAACAACCAGTGATTGTGGGCACCCAGTTTTATCCAAAAGGATTGCTCCTTGTATTCATCCATTGAGCAAGGCATTTTTGAGTGAGGCCTCATTGGAGTTGTCTCACAGAAGTTCTCTTCTGCATCTGTCCATGCCCAGTTTCCTTGGCAGACTCTTGTTTCCTCGTTTTCCCAACGGCACTTGTTCAGGTCGGCGCCAGACATTAAATGAAATGTGTTTAACGCCGTATTGTAGATCATGTAATTCGCTGCTACCGCTGGAATCATTTTTTGATTATTGCCGATGAACGGTATCGGAATAATCTTAAAAATGGCCGACTCCTGATTCAAGTACAATGGAATTTTAGCCTTGATTATTATCATATCATCCTTGAAGATTCCGTGCGCCGCCAGAAGTTTGTAAGCTGTTTGAAGTTTATGCCCGGCAGTTTTCCCAGGTAATACATGGTTGCGTGGCATTACGTCCTGTACTTTATTAATCTCCTTCATCATTTGAGATGGCTTGATTAATATAGGATTCAATCTTCCCTGACTTAAATCCATGAACAAATTAATTATTTTTTCTTGAATTGATTCCGCTTCGTCGGTCCAATCCTTCAGTTGGAGAATGAGTAGCAAGAACTTAATTACCTCCCGATGTATTAAATATTGGACTTTGATTGATTCAGTGATATCATTCAATCTCCTAGTCATATCATTAAAGTTTTTGTTTACTTTTTCTGTCGTTGTTTTTACTAAGTTGACTGTTGCGTTGATTACTGAAGTCTGATTCTCCATATAGCTTTTTAAGTTTTCTTGGTTCGTCTTTAAGGTCTTCATGTTAACCATTGATATAACTTTTGATGAAACATCGAACCATCCGTTAGGGCATACAAAGATAGTCTCACAATATCGCTTCTTTCTTTGATACGAAGGTTCCATTATAAGATTATTATTTTCTTCTATTGCGTTCAATTGTCGTCTGACTCTCGCTGTCATTGATAGGCATTGTTGTTCAAATTCCATAAACTTGGGACACAATCCTCTAGCCTTTTCCAGTATTGCGGGAGCTTGCCGTGATACCTCCAAATAGGCTTGTAAATTGAAGTAGAATAGGAAGTCCCAGCTTGATGATGTTACTTCCACTTTTCCAATCTTTTCCAGAAATATTGCTGATTCGTTTTCTAGCTCCATTTTTGTATTTTGCCCATGCACGTCCATATTTTCTGGTGCGCTTATAAGTGGCCTGCCCACTAGGAAATGTCCAGCGGTGAGTACATCCTCCGTCTCGTTCTCATTTCCCATTGAGATCAAAGGCCAGGAGTTCAGCACTGCCTCTATACGACATAGCAGCGTAGAGAACTCCTCATATGTGCAGCTATTGTTTCCAAGTATACGCTTTAAATGGTATTTCATGGATTTTACGCCAGCTTCCCACAATCCACCCATGTGGGGGCTCCCCGGGGGAATAAAATGCCAGGTTATGCCGTCTTGCTTTATCACCGCCTGGTGCGGCAGATAGTATTTGCCTTTGCCTGTTGTGTGTACTGGCATCATATGCCCGAGCTGCAGGCACTCTTTCATGAAGTTCTTGTATTCCTGGTAGAGCATTTGGTTCTTCTTAAATTTTTTCTCCATCTTGTCAATTGTGTGTCCCAGCTCGGAGGACAGCAGGTACGGCTCCTGGGCAATAAGCCAAGCCTCGGCAACGCCAGTATCTCTGGCAACCTGATAGACCTCTAGGATCAGCTGATGGTTCTCCCATCGCTCCTCCCAGCGCAAGAATAGCGCATTGCGGCTGTTGTTCAGCGACTTCAGGCGATCCTTGATTTCAGCGGATGCGTAATGATTGCGAGTTAGCAGTTCCTTGCCCAAGGATATGCAGGCGCTGAAGTTATCCTCGCGCGTATCGATCTCGGCCTTCAGGCTCTGATGGTTGCTCATCAGCAGCTCGACGTCGGAGACTTCACGCGGCTTCTCCGAGGTGTTCATCTGGCGCACCAGATCCTCCATCCAGATGGTGAGTGTGCCTTCCATGTTGAAGAGGCGGAACAGATCACCAGTGTCGATCAGCTTCTGTTTGCGTGCATCGCACATTGCCTGCAGATTGTCCCAAGCATGAAGGACCTCCTGTTCCCGATTGGTAATCTCCTTGGCTTTCTCGCCGGCATAGGCGTCCTGCAGCTTGGCGGACTCCGCTTGTATTTGTTGCACCTGCGAATACAGCGTGGTCAGATCCTGCTGGAAATTGTAATGCTTGCGCTGTAGCGTCGACACTGATCCAGCGTCGCATCCCAGCTCATCGGAGACCCCGTGCTGCTTCTCCAGAATGCGGCCAAGCACATCCTTGCAGTCATAGAAGAATTTGTGCAGATCATGCGAGGCGGCCAGCATTTGGGTGCGTGTCTCAATCAGCTCGAGCAGATCTTGCCTGGGATCCTCTTGAGTCGTTGTAGATGGTAGTTCCGACAATTCTATATCGATGAACCCTTTCAAGCATTCCGCTTTGAACATTAGCTCATCAATATCATCTGAACATGTCCATGATTTGTCTTCCATTTCCAACGTCATTATTATTTTCTCGATCATTCTCATACGGATGTCCAGCCTATTCTTAGTTTTTTGCAGCTCCATTCTTGCTGGATTAGCCAACCATTTTTGGGCGATTCCCAATTCTTCCCGTAGACCGGTTAGGCGCTTCTCTAATTTCTCCAAAATAGGCTTCGTCGAACGATCCGTTTGATAAGCCTTCAGTAGATTGATTTGCTTGTCCGACATAATCATCACTTTTTTCATTTGTTTTTTTTTTTGAAGAACGCTCACAATTCGAACTTTGAACGCGGCGCGAAATTCAGTTTATACAGATTACGTATAGTGTAAAACTGTATTCCAGATTCGACGATTAGTTTCGATCTCTGGCATCCGGCTCGAAGGACCAAAATGTATAAATAATATACACTCGTGAGCTTGAGTTGTAAATTCAGACTGCCTTGCTCTGACGAGCAAGGCCTTATTTTATTGAAAATATCTTAAAACTAAATACATCTGTTTCCTTATCTAACGCAGTCGCTTGTAAGACGACCACAGTGTAATTTCATCCCTCGCTATCCTTTGGGATATTCTACGAATAGCGTTATTAGACCTCAAGTACCTATCCTTGAGTGTGCTGCCTGAGTCCGCTATCTTAGGGATATTCCAAGAATAGCGTGACCCGGCCTTAGGTACCTAACCTTGAGTGTGCTGCATGAGCCCGTTAGCTGATACCCAGAGCAACACATGTTCATACTTGAACAAACTGAAAACATAACCAAAATACACATAGTAGCTTAGTTCGACCAGTCTTAACAAAAGTTACATATTTGGCGTAAATAAGCTTAAATAAGGATGTTAATACTTCTGATATCCTTTAGCCTTAACAACTTCCCTTAACCTATTATTCATGAAAGATACCAGCTTCCGTGACTGAACTTGCTACACTCAACCAGCAGAGCATTTTTGAGATCCTGATTGCTGGATATGCTGTGATTCCCACAAATTTTCAATAACATTTAAATCTGGAGACCGGCCCGGTGGAATTATCACGTGGGGGGCAGGTCCAGATAAGCCAGGATTGTACTATTCCGCACTTATGCTTGGCGTCGTTTTCCTGGTAGATCCGGAAAATACGTCGGGTTTCTAGCTTCTCGGCACTTTAGAGTAAATTTTCCTTTAGTATATTGAGGTATACATTCTTGTCCATTCTTCTTTCAATAAACACCAAATTTCCCACCCTGGCTGCCGAGATAGACGCCCATACCATGATACTTCCTTCGCCATGCTTGACTCTTGCCCTTAAGTTTTTGAGATTCAGCTCTGTATTGTACTATCGCCACATATAATTTGGAACTTGGGCTCATCTGCAAATGTGACTGAGTACTTGTGCAAGTGGATTTCGGCGAACGTCATTCTAAACCCTATTTTTTCGCTTATAAATTGCTTTTACCGTGGTACTCGGGCATTCGGCAGAACTTGAAGCATAGTTTCCAAACTGCACTTTTTCCCCATTTCATCCTGCACCGGTTGAGTCAGTTTTGAAGCCGATAGCTTAAGATTTCCCCTTACTTTCCTGATGTTGTTTGGTGAAAATCTTATTTGGTGCCATTCTGCTCTCGCCCTCCATCCAATTTTCGTCGACGAAACTCCATTATATGGAATACAGTTGAGGTATTTGGATTGACCATTTTAGCTATTTGGCGATATGAATATCCAATAGCTAAATTGGTCAATTCCAATACCTCAATTGTATGTTTCCTTTGCTCAATGGTAGTCCGTTTGCCCATAGTTCTTGTTGGCGTGTTGCACCCGAAATGCAGAAAAAAAAACTAAGCTGACTGGATTGGTCTATTTATAGCGAAAATATTCAACCTGACGAAAAAAATCCGGGTTTTATGGCACCCAGGTGTCCATAATGTAACTGGGCGAAATAACCTGCTGACCTGCTGGAAAAGAGGTAATTTTTTACATAACCCTATCTAGCAGGTGAAAAAACCACAGTTTATTAGTGTCATATATTCATTTTGGTGGTCAATTAATGTGCCTGCCATCGGCCTTTGGAATTTTTGAAAAATAATGAATAAGTAGTATATGGCAGGAAATTTTTTGACAGTGCTCCAAACCGGCTGGTAGACACTGTATATATATACATATAAAACTGTCTAGATAAATATATGGATATATATATACATATATTTGGTTTATGTACATATTGTGGTCGTCGTTAGAAATGCGCTTTGATTGCGACATTGGCGAAGAGTTGAATAAAATCGGCCACGCTGTCGGCATAGTAGTCGGGAAGATGTTGGGGACAGGTCTCCTCGTGAAGCAGGTCGAGCGAGCAGCCGCCGGTTAGAACGAGCAACGTCTGGAATCCGCATTGGCGACCAAAGTACACATCCTGGGCGAGCATATCGCCAATCATGAGAACCCGTGACGGATCGATCACATTGTGCTTCCGACAGAGCATATCGCCCAATACACGTCCCGGCTTGCCTATAAGTGTTGCCTCTTTGCCGCTCGCCTCGACCAGAATGGAGGCGAAGTTGCCGGGCCCAATGATATTGATACCCTTGCCCACTGGCAACACACGATCAGTGGCACCGGTCAGCAGCAAGCAATCGGGTTGACGTAAATAAGACTGGGCTCGCATCAGTTTTATCGCTGTCATATTAAAGTCCATATCAATGACGACCGCCTTCACGGGCTGCTTGTCAAAAATGTGAAGCGCAACATCCTCATAAGTCTCCTTAACGAAGTGATTGGGCTAAACACGAGCATTTAAGTCGAATTTCATTATAGTTGAATTATTTTTCAGTTCATTTTCTATTTACCCCATCGAGTATCTGATAGCCAGCGTTCCTCAGCACCTCCTTGAACTGCGGCGTTGCTATTGTGTAGATGAGACCGTTGAACTCAATGCCCTGCAGATAGTAGATGAGCGTCTGGGCCGGATGCCAGATCTGATGCGGCTGCACTTGCAAATTGGCTTGGCCAAGACGCTTCACAGTCCCATTTACGGTGCGAACGCTGTTGTTGGTGACAAATGTGAGCTGTTTGCCGGCACTTTCCAGTGCTGCATAGGCCTGGCTGGCATTAGGCACATTGGTCTCCATTTTGTACACAACGCCATCGATGTCGCTATAAACATGATCGAACGAATCTAGGAAGCGACGTTGCTCCTCAACGCTTAACTGTAAAATATGCTGTGGCTATAAGAAAAAATAAAAAAATATGTACGATTGATAAGATTAGTTTTCATATTCTGGATTAGGCAAGAAGTTACTAACGCGTCTGCTGTTGGCCATCTTTAATGCTGCTGCTCGAGGCTGTCGCTGAAACGTGCGCCAGTCAACTAATTCGACGAACTCGACTTTCGCATAAAAAAACTTGAAACTGCAAAATGAAAACAAATCCAATACAACAAAAGAACGTTGCAGCCGAGCGTAACCGACTACGATATACTTTGATACCCCACATAATACCAGCTGATAACAGATAGCAAAGAACAGGGTTAGTGTACCCAATAAATACCGTCCAAGTTAGCCTTTGAAATTACGGTAGATACAGACTTTTGTGAATATTAGGGAAGTTGTCGGAAGCGTTTCCTAGTAATCTTCCTTCCAAGTTTGGTAACTGTAACTCTTAAATGAAAGGATATATAGGTTTTGGGAATTTTGGAGGCGGGAGTGTGTTGAAAACAAATTTTGGAGGACGATCTTATAATCTACGTTCCTAATTTGGGAACTATAGCTATTAAATCGCTGGAGATATAGGCTTTTCTCATTTTTGAGGATCGGGAGTGGTCCGATCCTTAGAGAAGGTTATCAGCAAATTACTTTTAAGGTTTGGTCACTCTATCTTTAAAATTGTGGGAGATTTGTGCCTTTTTTCGATTTGAAATTATTGATTTGATCGATTTCTTAGTCCCCTAATGGACTTATCATTCCAATTTTTACATTTTTACGCAGGCACAAAAAAAAATTGTTCTAAGTTTCATACAGACAGCATAGCGGACATTCCATAAAACCAATATACTATAAGACATTCGATATCGATAGTGTAACAATTAGCACTTTGCAGCTGGAAAGAAAACAAATGAGAATGTTGCAGTCGGGCGTAACTGACTGCGAAATACTCTGATGCCACTAAGTCATACCACCTGATAACAGGTGGCACAGAAAGGTTGGGTGTAGCCATGAAATATCGTCTAAGTTTACCTTTGAAATTGCGGTAAATACAAGCTTTTGGGAATTTTGGAGGAGGGAGTGGGAGTGGCCGAAAAAAAGGTTGGAGGAGTTTTCTAGTAAATTCTAAATTCCTTCCAAGTTTGGTAACTGTAGCCGCAATATTAAAGGCAGACAAATTTCAACAAGATCAGATAAGAAAAACCCAAATTACAGTTAAAAATAGATTATCAGCATTCTGCACATACAGTATGTGTATGTATTTGTGTACATGTGTGTATGTATGTGAGTCGCAAGCCAGTTCGGGCTTGTGAACAATAATTTACGCTGCCTTTTTCAAAGATATGAGAGCAATTCTAAGCCAAATTCGTAAAGGGAAATTTTTAAAGAAAACTAGATTATGTCAAACAAGGCCAGAGTACATCGTAGTCGAGTTCACTCGATTACAGCATTCTTTGTCGGTTAGTTGTTGTTGTTGTTGTTGTTATGTGTAAATATGTCGATGTCGCAAAATAAGCGTTCAGTTCAATAAGGCTGGTTTACTACACACCACTGGCAATGCTGCCTCATATCTGATTTATTTAATGCAGTGCGACGAGTTGGTTTTTTTTCCATATATGTGTACGTTATACGAGATAATATAACATAATTAACGTACATATGTATATATGCAGATAACATTTAGCCATTAGTTGGCTCTATTTGAAATGGCAAATTTGCAAAATCCGTATTTTCTGGACGATACACACCACCGTCTCTTGCTAGCACTGATTGTCATTCAAAATTATTCGCCGAGAATTGTCAGATAAGTGTTTTAACATAAGCAAGAGCGAAAGGTAAGCGATATCTGCAAATACATACATACATATGTATGTACATACATGCGTATATATGCAAGTAGAGATAGGTAGGCTATATTTGGCCCGTTGTTGTGAGGTGTGGATAGAGATTTGGACACAAAAGTTAATAGAAGAAAAAAAAGAGGACCATTATTATACTAGACAAACAATAAACAACCATGCCTCCAGCAGGATTGGCACCCGGGACTGATTAATGTAAGCTCAACACTATCGAACATCCACCCGGCTGCAAGTAGAGATAAGCAGAAATGTATTGTAAATGATAATATAAACATAGGTTCATTAACCGTAATGTACATATGTAAGTGTGTGTGTATAAGATTACTTAATGAACACAATTTCAAAAATTTTGTGTTTGTTTTAATTGTTCATTGTTTAATGATCATCGACCAATAAAATATAATTCTATTGAATTCAATGATTACAATCGTTATTTACCAATGATTTGACGTCTTGCGTAACATTTTTTAAATATCTTCGACTCTGGAAATAATTAAATATTTTAAATTAAATTTACTCGTATATGCACGCCATATTCCATACCCATGGTCTAAAAAATACGCATTTTTGCTGTATATTTATTTACAGGATAAACTGTTATTTATTTGTGGGTCTGTATATATTTAGTATTACAACTACAATATAACTTTATAAAAAAAAAAAAAAAAAAAATAGATAAAAAACAAGTGATGGAAAACTGGGCTAATGCATTTCAGTATTCAGTGCTTGTGGCAACTAGGAGACGAACACATAAAACAACGTGAATGCTTTTTTGTAATACTTAGCATACATAATAATATATGAGAAATAAATATCGAGCGTATGTGTGTGGTATCTATTTAGGGTTAAATACATTTATGTTGTAATAATAAAAGAACGTGGTGAGAAGGTTCGTTGGCTGAATATTTATGTATGTAAATGTTTGTGAACTTGAAGTTTTTCAATTAAAATTAATAATATTCATGCTTAAAATGGGTGTGGTGAGTTAATTCAGTTTTGCTTTTGGAATTGAATATTTAAATGTATTTATATATATATATATATATATATATATGCATACACAGTGGCTTGCAGCCCCGATCGCCCAGTATCTAACAACAAATTTAAAGTGCTATAAAGCTTTAACAAGGAAACTAATTCAAAATATTTAATTGCCAATTTATTTAATGTTATATCACATTTGAAAAAGAAACTAGTTTTTTTTTAAATATTAATTAATTAATTAAAATTAGTCAAAAATTGAAAACATATCCAAAATACATAAGCAGTTTAGTTCGCCCAGTCTTAAAAAAAGTTAAATATTTGGCGTATAAAAGCTAAATAAGGATGTTAATACTTAGTATGATATCATTTAGCCTTAACAACTTCCCTTAACCTATTATTCACGAAAGATACACTACTCCAGCAGAGCAGTCTTGAGATCCTGTTTGCTGGATATGTTCTGATTCCGGATGTTATTTTCCAGCAGAGCCCACAAATTTTAATCAACATTTAAATCTGGAGACTGGGCGGGTGGAATTATCACGTGGGGGCAGTTCGATCTAAGCCAGGACTGTACTATTCCGGCCTTATGCTTGGGGTCGATGTCCTTGTAGAACCGGAAAGTACGTGGGATTCCCAGTTTCACGGCACTTTGGAGTAAATTTTCCTTTAGTATATCGAAGTACACATTCCTGTACATTATTGTTTCAATTATCACAAAATTTCCGACACCGGCTGCCGAGATTGATGCCCATACCAGGATACTGCCTCCGCAGTGCTTGACTGTTGCCTTTAAATTTTTGGAACTCAGCTCAGTATTGGAGTGTCGCCACACATAATTTCGTCCGTCCGAGCAAAAAATGTTTAATTTGTACTCAAATTCAAATATGACTGTGTTCCAGAACTCCAAATCCTCGTCCAAGTGGATTTTGTCGAACGTCATCCTAGACCTTTTATTTTTTGCGCTTATAAATTTCGTTTTTCGTGGTTCTCGGGCATTAAAGTCATGACTGCACAGAACTTGGAGCACAGTTACCATACTGAACTTTTTCCTTATTTCATCCTGCACCTATAGAGTCAGTTTTTGAGCCGATAGCTTAAGATTTTCCCTTGTTTTCCTGATGATCCTCAGCTCGTCCTGCTCGGTGAAACCGGGTTTGGTGCCATTCCGCTCTTGTCCTCTGTCCGCTTTTCGTCGACGAAACTCCGAATAATGTAGAATACAGTTGAGGTGTTTAAATTTACCATTTTAGCTATTTTTCGATATGATTATCCGATTTTTAAGTGTTCCAGGATGAGTTTCCTTTGCTCAATGGTAGTCAGTTTGGTCCTTGTTGGCACCCGAATTGCAGGAAAAAACTAAGCTGACTATGGAGGATTGGTCTTAAAACCGAAAATATTCAACCTGACAAAAAAAATCCGGGTTTTATGGCACCCAGGTGTCCATATTGTAACTGGGCGAAATAACCTGCTGACCTAAAAAGCGGTACTATTTTACATAACCTTATCTAGCAGGTGAGAAACCACAGTTTATTAGTGTCATATATTCATTTTGGTGGTCAATTAATGTACCTGCCATGGGTCTTTGCAATTTGTAAAAAATAATGAATTTATGGCAGGCATTTAAAACTTTTGCTAGACACTGGGCGACCGGGGCTGCAAGCCACTGTATATTTATATATATTTTGTTTTTGTGACCTTGCGACCACAATAAGGTGATAAATAATAATACGATTGCTTTGCGAAGCGAATTAATGAACGAATCGAGGCCTTATTTTAAGGAAGTGTGGCATGAAGAGATTAAGTGCAGTCGTTGCTAATCCTTTTCCTGTTGCTGCAGTAGCGCCGAAATTTCCTGAAACTTGTGACGATAATCGACGCTGGTCTCGCTAATCACTGAGAGGCTCGACGATGGGTCCTGCATGGAAACCCAATAATTGTTTATTTATTTGATCAACTGACAGAAGCTGCTGTTTTTGCTTTTGTTGTTGTCCTTTAGTACTTACCAGTATGTCGCGTGTGGCATCAATGTCATCCAGATGACCCAGCAGGCTGGTCAGCGAAAAGTCATTGATATTCTCATCCAGCCAGCGAGAATTAGATGTGGAGTCGCGCAACAAATGATTCGGACTAACGTTGCCATTGAACAAACTATGCACTGTGTTAATAACAAGTCGAAATTAATATTAGTTGCAAATAGAAAAGTAAATAAATATAATACAACATAATTAACATTTGTTGAATTTTCAAAATAATAAATTCGTAATAGCAAGTGAAATTATATTTAATCTAATCTAAGCAATCGAGTCCGTACCGATTAATTCGAACGCAAAATAGACCACCATTTAGCCTATGGCCAAATCAAATGTTTTTTGGCCCAATTTAGCCTTGGACTTTTAACTTCCATCTCTGGGATGTACTTGCTACAAGACAAGTGTCGCTTTTGTATGATCGATTGTCATTTGAAATATTTCCTTTCATTATTGGTGATTTGTTGTTTTGCAAAATACGATTTTCCTTCAAATCGAATCTGCCTAAAATTAGGGCTATCAGGAGAATGCAAAAGAATAATTTAGATTGTACCAGCACACGCTTTTGAACGCTTTAATTTTAACGATACCAAGTCTGGATGTTATCTTGTAGACTATATCTTTTCTGCTATCGGAAAACGAATCGTATCGATACTCGCGAAACGGAAGCTGCTATCCATACGATTAGATTAACTTGATCTGTGTGTAGGGTATAGGAACTTTTATACCAAATTAAGAGTCTCGAGCTCCCATACAGACGGACATGGCTAAATCGAATTAGTTGTTGTTCCTTTTATCAGTTGCACACTTTCGCACAACTTCATTACAAACTTTGTACCCACTTTTTTTGGCATCAGGGTATAAAAAGTTGTTTTAAATTGAATATATATGTAGTTGTCAAATAGAAGAGTAGCTTAAGTCAATTCCAGTATTCGTATGTTAGAACATGTGTCAAATCTTCCACGTTTACCAATACTTTTTAGAAAAATAAATTTTCGACTAATGCATATTTGGGGAATATGTAAAAGATTTGCTCAGCTTACTGGTGCTCTCATCTTGAACGACATCTGGCAATGCGTGGCATGTGGCTGGCAATGATGCGTGCTCCACAGCTGCGTCCGTCAAAGTTGGCATATCCGAACTGGTCATATCTAAACTGGGCATATCTAAGCTTGGCATATTGGCATATTGGCTGCCACCGTCGCGGCTGATGCTGCTGTAGCATTGCTGGCCTTTAATTTGGAACGGGATGTTGCTGGTTATGATTCTGGAGGCATTTTTGGAAGATACAGATGCGACGATCGTAGTGCTGCTATTGCTATTGACGCGTTCGATGGGCTCGAAGAGACCGTTTTGCATATTCAGCAGATCATAAGGCTGAGATCCAGAGTCGGGCTGAAGGAGTCGTTGCACCAGCACATGACGCGACATCTTTTGCCGCGTCAGCTTCAAGAGTGGAAAAACACAACGCTTAACAATCTATTTAAATTATGAGATATTCAGATCAGCTACTCACCTTGGACAATTGCCGACCTGGATCAATAATGTTGGCCATGGGACGACGCACTGGAAGCATCGGTGTACGAAAGATGATCTCACTGCCATCCGGTGTGGTTGTGGCGACTGTTGCTGCAGCTGCAGTCGCTGCTGCTGAGCCACTGCCAGCTGCTGCTGCTGCTACTGACTGGGCCTTGGTAAATAGATCACGTTTGCGATCACAACTATGGCCACAACTGCATTGACGCTTCCTCACACGCTCACTGAGATTGGAGATGAGCAGCAAATGCTTCAGCTTATTGCTTACCGTCGCCGTTGTGACGGCCTTGACGCGTTCCACGCTATCACAGTCGTTGACATTGTAGGGTAGCGCTGTTGATGCTGAGTTTGTTGTGCTGTTGCTGGCGGTGGTACTGGTGATGCTGATAACACTGGTGGTTGTAGTTTGAGTGGTGCTGTTTGTTATGCTCGTCGTTGTGGTGCTACTGCTATTGTTGATGGCAATTGAAGAACTGTTCGGCGTACTTAGCTCCACATCGCACCAATAATAATCGAGCTCCAGCTTGGCATCCTGTCCGAGCACCACATACAGATCACCGATCGTAATGTCTGCCGCACTCGATATTGTCCAGCCCTTGCGCATACGCTTGATCACATCATCGCTGAGCAGTGGTCGAAAATTGCGAGCGGCGGCGGCGGCGGCATTCGCTTTGGCATTCTTGCCACCTCCAGCGCCAATGGCATCGCTTCGTTTGGCACGTGTTGGCGTCGGCGCCGGCGCCGGTGCTGGTGCTGGCTGTGGTGCTGCTGCTGGTGCTGGCAGTGGAGCTGGCTGTGGTGCTGGCTGTGGTGCTGGCTGTGGTGCTGGCTGTGGTGGTGTTGCTGCTGCTGCAACTGTTGCTGAAAGTGATGTTACGGCAATTGCTTGTTGTGCGGCATGAGGAGCAGTTGAAGTGGACAACACCACAGTTGAGTCGACGACGCCATTGATCGTTAGATTGAGCAGCTCGCTGAGCTCCTCGTTCATTAGCTCGTCGCCGCTATTGCTTTCGAGTTTCACATGATTGCTGTTGCTGCCGTTGCTGGTGCTGCTGGTGGTGCTGGTGGTGCTGATGCTGCCCTCGATCATCAATTCGTTGAGGGGCTTGTCGTGCACCAAACTGGTTTGCGGCTTCTGCTTTTTGGTATCGGGCGAACGTTTCTCTGAGCCACTTTCGGTGCGCGCCCGCTTTGCGCTGGCAGCGGCGGCAGCTGCCGTACTTTCGAGCGTCTCGCTGCGCACCTTGAAGCCGAGCCGCTCCTCGTATGCCGTTAGGCATATGTTGACACTGCTCAAGTGCGCCGTTATGCTGAGCAGCGGTCGATGGATCGCCACACCCGGTTTGGGCAGAAAGCACAGAGCTGGTTCGACGACCGGCACTGAATCGACGGACGAAGAGTCCGTTATGCCATTGAGCAGCAGCGGCGGCTGTTTTTCCGCCAAACGTGCATCACTGCTGCGCCATTTGTACTGAAACGTTTGTATGAAGCTAATCAGCTTCTTGTGCAGCGGCACTGTGATCCGTATTCGTGGGTTCTGTGCCAATGACTGCACTCGTCCAAATGCCTCCATATTAGCGGGACTCACAAGCACCTCAATTTTTGTGGGTAGTCGGATGTCCTCCAACGTATCTGTATAATAATAAATAAACATTTATCGTTGGATTTGGATTACCTCATATTACTCACCATTGCAGAGGAGAAATAAAATACAGATAATATTTTAATCTGCATTTTTAGGTGGTGTAATAAAATATGGTTTAAGCCTTAAAAATATAAATACATGATAAATGGATAAGTTGGAGCTACGCCGCTCGAATATCTCAATATCAGACATAGGCAAATCCTCTCTCTGGCTTAACAAAGCAGCTGACATTGTTGCGCAATCAGCTACTCCTTCATATCAAGGATCATTTTCTGCAGTCGTAACGCAAATACCGGATGGAAAATGCCAAACAATGTCCACCTCGCTGATTCGCTCTTTTACAAAGGTCAAAGGATCGCTAGCTACTTGGCCCTCGCCATTTTTATACCCTTAACCCATTAAAAATGGGTAAGAAGGGTATAATGGTTTTGTGCAAATGTATGTAACTGGCAGAATGAAGCATCTCCGACACCATAAAGTATATATATTCTTGATCAGGATCAACAGCCGAGTCGATATAGCCCTGTCCGTCTATATGAACACGCGGATCTCAGAGACTATAAGAGCTAGATACTTCAAATTTCGGATATAAGCTCTCGTATACCAGGCGCAGATCAAGTTTGCTTTATTTTTATCGATAACTGCCTCAGTTTCTGAATTATCGATACATTCAGATTTCCGATAGCAATAAATTCCACAATTTAAGAGGCAGGGGCTTCTAATTTATATAAAATATGCATATACATATTATTGATCAATTAAGATCGGACAAGAAACACCAAAGTTATAGTCAAAAATATATTCTCATATTGATCTCATTTCTATCAGCAGCCGCAAGCATTTTCTGCATACATATAAATAGGCGAGCGCATGTGTGAGAAAGAGATGGCATGATAATCGACGCTAGCGTCAATATATTTGTGTGTATTCTGCAGAGCCCCGATAACTACTATGTCTGTAAGAAATGCACTTGCAGAACTGAACATTTGAGTGCAAATCATCTTAGAGGGAAATTTTCCAATAAAACTAGAATATATTTAACAACTTGGTTAAGGGTTTATCATAGTCGAGTTAACTCGACTACAGCATCTTACTTGTTTTCGACTTGCTTTGCGCTGGGCAAGTTCATCGGGTAAATTATTTACCGGCGCTTCAGAACACCAAATTAGGCTGGATAGTGTCTGAAGGCTGTGCTGTTCCTAAACACTTATCTCTAGCTGCAGCCATCAAGCATTCGGAATCGTAACCGTTGTTCGAATGAGTCAAGCAGTTTTGGGAAATCGACATTTATTGCGGCGCTGCAGACATGCCGTCGGAGGAGGATACTTTTTGTGAGCAGTTATTTCTCAGCAATTATTTCCGTCTTGCGTCAGGCGAGTACTCAGTTCGGCACCCAGCCAAGGATCGCTTCGGTGTGCTTGGTGATTCATACAATCGTGCCCTACGTCGATTCAATGCACTCGAATTGAAACTGGACAAAAATATATATTTAAAGTCGCAGTATGTTGCATTCATGTCATAAGTCTTCAAGCAATCTGCTGTACCTCAATACTTTTTGCCTCATCATGGCGTGCAGAACCTTGAGTGCAAGTGGTTTTTGATGGCTCGATCGATGCCTAACCTGATGATTAACTCAATCGTTGTCCTGAAGGACGTCAATGGCGTCTTACTGGAAAGGACGGCGTCTCCCGTCAAAAGAGCCGTTGGCAAGATTGCTGTTCTGCCCCTTGAGACCAAGTCTGTGGAAGCCATCGCTCTTCCAAGGGGGGGAGCATGTCGGAGGCAGCAGCAGCCAACAAAATAACTAAGCACAACATTAAACAAAAATCTAACATAGTTTATAACGGAATTTGCTTGCTCATCTCTACTTTTTATTATCTAATTGCATAGATATATTTTCCTCTGACTGCTTGGCATAGCTTGATCTCGTCCTCTCTTTCGTTTTGTTACTCATCAGGCACAGTTGCGTATTGGCATAAAATTTACACGCGCATTAATAGTTAAAGTTAAGCTAACAATATAATCGCATACGCTCATATAATACTGTACAAACTTGCTAAAATTTAATATACACATGAAAGAAAACAATGTAAAGTGATCGTGTTTTACATTTTGTAAAATAATCCCCAATCTTCTGAACCAGTTCGACCATAGATGACCACAAAAAAATGCCTCCTCTAAAATCTCGTTGTTGAGAAGATTTAGCAATTGGATTCAAAGAGTTGGCTTCTAGACTCAGTGTATATTTGTGTAAACTTATAAGGTGTGAAAATAACTTTGTATATTTATTTGCAAATAAAGCTATCTAAAAGCTGATAGGGCAAACAGTTGGTTTGTTAAACAGAAAGTATCTCGCAATATATTTTAGTGACTGAATAAATTGGCTTTGTTATGCTAAAAATACAATCGTGTTTTCAACATTAGAACTAGAACCATGTGTATAAAATCCACAATTTAAAAGATATTGACATTATATTGAGCTTGCGTATAAACTTCAGCAAGATCGGTAAAAAAGCAGGTAAAAAAAAACGTATTTTCATATTTAAACAATCACAAATACATATAATGGGTTTAAGCACATTTTTCAGCGCTTAATTTACAGTCTCAGTATTTATTTGACGCAGTGTCAAGCCAAAATTTTAATTGCCTGCCATAAACTAATTATTAATTATTTTTCAAAAATTCCAAAGACCGATGGCAGGTACATTTTTATGTCAGGTTGAATATAGGTTTTAATAGACCAATCCTCCGTAGTCAGTTCAGTTATATCCAGCATCTCGGGTGCTACCAGCCAACAAGGACTATGGGCAAACGGACAACCATTCAACAACGGAAACTCATCCTGGAACACTTCAAAATCGGATATTCACATTGCCCAATGGTTAAAATTGTCAATCTAGACAACTCAACTGTGTACATCATTCGGAGTTTCGTCGATGAAAATCGGATGGAGGGCAAGGGCGGAATGGCACCAAACAAGAAAACATTTTTTGGAATTCTCTCTTAGTAATATACCTTTCAAGTTTGGTAACTGTAGCTCTTAAATTGCGGGAAATATGGGCATTTTTCGGTTGTGTGCGGGAGTGAGCGTTGTCCAACATTTTTTTTCCAAGTTTGGTTACTCTATTTTTAAAATTGTGGGAGATATACGGAGTTATCGATTTACACTTTCCGAAATGTCAGCATTGTCGATTATGGGCGCAGGTGTTGGAGTGGCAACACAAATTTGTTATCGGTTTTTAAAGGCGACTACCAGTAATATACCGACCAAATTTGAAGTTCCCAACTCAAAAACTGCGGAAGATATAGACATTTAAAAATTTTAGGGGCGAGGGGTTGAGGGCGTCGGAGGTGGGCGTGGCACATGCCGTTTTTTGAAGGACCTCGCCAACATATGAGAGATATGTGGCTTCATCGATTTGCGAAAATCGAATTTATCGATAGTCTAGCTCCCTAGTGGACGTAGGCCCAAAGCCTTGACACTTTAACTTTTGAGGGTACTTTCCAGTATATGTTTCAAGTTTCAAGTCTCTATCTCTAAGGGTGTCGGAGAAACGCGAAAGACAGACGGACAGACAGTATACTATTATACCTTCGGTATCCTAGTATAAAAAGCTGGTATCTTCCATGAATAAAAGGTTAAGCAAAGTTGTTAAGGCTAAGGGATATCATACTAAGTATTAACATCTTTATTTAAGCTTTTTTACGCCAAATATGTAACTTTTTTAAGACTGGTCGAAATAAACTTTGACATGTATTTTGGATATGTTTTCAGTTTTTGGACTAATTATAATTCATTAATTAATATTTTAATAAAAACTAAAGTTTATTTTTTAAATGTGATATAACATTTAACAAATTGGCATTTAAACATTTTGAAATTGTGTCCTTGCTTAAATTTAATAGCACTTATTATTATACCTTCGGTATCATAGTATAAAAAGAAAAGGACAGTAAAGAGAACTTACCATCCAGCTGATTGAGACGACGCAGTGCCTTGCAGGAGGGCGTCTTGATCCGTATATTTTTGCCCTTGCAGCGCACTGTGATGTGGCCCTGGTAGATGAGATGCTTTAGCTTCATGAAATGTTTATCGGTTATAAACTGCAGCTTTCGTCGCATTTCACCATAGTTAATTAGCGTGTACAGCTCCTGGGCGGGTTTCCTCAGTTCTACGCGTGAACGTGTGTGATAAGTACAAATTGAAAGTGTTTCGACTTGTTTTATTTTTATACTATTATACCAAAAAGGTATAATAGTATATTGGTTTTGTTCAATGTCCGTCATGCTGTCCGTCCGTCTGTCGGTCTGTATGAACGCGCGTTCCTCCGACACCGTTAGAGATAGAGACCTGAAACTTGGAACGTATACTGGAAAGTAACCTCAAAAGTTAAAGTGTCTTGGGTTTGGGTCCTACGTTCACTAGGGAGCTAGAAAATCGATAAATTCGATTTTAGCAAATCGATTTATCCCCATATCTCTTACAATTTAATGAATACAGTCACCAATTTTGGTTGGTAGGTTGTTGGCGAGGTCCTTGAAAGATCGGCATGTGCCACGCCCATCTCCGACGCCCGCATCACCCCCGCCCCTAAAATTTTCAAATGGCTATATCTTCCGCTGTTTTTGAGTAGGGAACGTCAAATTTGGTAGGTATATTACTAGTAGTCGCCTTTAAGAACCGATAACAAATTTGAGGTGCCACGCCCACACCTGCGCCTATAATCGACAATTCTGATTGTAAATCGATAACTCCGTATATCTCTGAACATTTTTAAGATAGACTAAACAAACTTGGAAGGTAGTTTGCTGGTAACCTCCTCCAAAGATTGGCATACCAATTTTTGGACCACGCCCACATCCGCCGCCCCCAGGAACTTCGTCACTAGAAATTTAAAATGCGCATATCTGCCGTAATTTGCAGGCGAGAGTCACAAAATTTTCCAGGTATGTTACTGGTAGCTCCCCCAAAGATCGATAAACAAATTGGATGCCCACGCCCACTCCACCTATCTAAACCGATACACCTGTTGGTTAAAATCGATAAGCCCATATATCTCACGCAATTTAAAAACTTAAGTCACCAAATTTTAAAGGTATATTGCTAGTAACACCCTTCATAAATGTGGAAAACAAATTTTGGACCACGCCCAAACCCGCCCACAAAAAACGATAAATGCCTGTATCTCCCGCAATTTAAGAGCTATAGTTACCAAACTTAGAAGGTATATTAAGATCGAACTCCAACATTTGTTGGGCCACGCCCACTCCAAGCCCCAAAACCGAGAAACGCCCATATTCCCCGCAATTCAAGTTAGTTAGTTACCAAACTGGGTAGGAAGATAATTAGGAAACTTCTCTATGATTTTTTTGGGCAACGCCTACTCCCGTCCCCAAAGTCTCGAAAAGCCCATATCTCCGGAATTTAAGAGTGAAAGTAGCTTATACAATTTTTTGTGTTTGCTCTCCCCGTGTATTCTGCTCACCGTCCTTAAAAGCCACTCTCACTTATATGCAAGAATGTGTTCCCATTCAAAAAGGCAAACTTGGACAGTATTTCTTGACTGCACACAAATTATGGTATAATTGTATTTCGCTGTCGTTTACGTCCGATTTCAACGTTCTATCTTGTTTGGTTTTACATACCTTCCGAGTAACGAACGTATTTGGCTATTTTGTGATATGTTTGATAGTAATGTTGACGCACTTGGTCCTTGGACTTGAAGCTGAAGTCGCTGTTCATGTTGCGACGCTTCAATTTGGAATTGATAAAATTGGCCATTGTCTCGAAATCCTTGCCAAACTCATTGAGTGCATCAAAGAAATAATTTCGCTCCACATTTGACCAGGTCGATTTGTTTGCGGCACGCATCTGTGAAGGCGTTTTCTGGGCAGCCTTCTCATCCTTCTTGCTCGACTCACGTTCCGCAGGCGGCGGCGTCATCGGACGCGTCTGATCCAATTTCATTTTCTGTATGACACGAGCGCTTGCCCGCGTCCCCGGGCAATTCTGTGATGTCACCGATCCGAGGAGCTCCTCTGGCGGCTCAGTTACGCCGCCGGCTGCCAGCTTGATCTGTACGACTTTTCCATTGGGTGGTGCAGTGATTGCATTGAAAACAACAGCAGCGTCGACTGGAATCTTGACGTTCTTACACATGCTGCCGTTGTCTTCCATTTTGTGCCACCGGCAGTGACACTGGCTTCCCGCCCCCAGGCACAGCTGTAAGGATGAAACAATTTAGATTCAAAGATTCATTCGGCTAAATGGCAAAATTTGCACGACGCCAGGCAAAAAAATGGCGCTCGGCAATGGGATGCGAAAGTAGTTTTTATTTGTCCGTTGTCACTTGTTAGCGTTTTGCCATTGTGCTTGTTCTATGTTGGCCACAGGTGGTTTGCACTTACCAAAATTTAGAAATTATTTAAATTGCGTATGTTTTGTTGTCGTTTTGGTTCCTATTTATCTCCATTGTTTTGCATTTTTATTCTGTTATGTTAAGTCGGGGTTATGCTAATTATATACAGTTGACACGATAACATTGTCGTATTCTGTTAGTGATTTTGCGCCTACATTGCTCACTGTGCGCACACGTTGCTCCGCATTGCGCTATAGTAATTTAAATGTCTAAATTTGAGTGGGAACCAGGCGAAGTTAAAATCTATTTATATTTTCGTGTTTGGCTGACATCTAATTAAAATGCACTGCTAACGTAGCTGAACATATTTTTGTATATAACAGCACTCGGTAACATTTAACAGCACTATTTGAGCAATAGCATGTAAATCGTTATCAAGCAAATAAATGTTGTTTTATAGGAAACTGGCAACGCCTTCGAAATATTTTATTTGAAAAATTATATTAGTTGTTTGCAAAAAGTAAGTTAAATATTTGTCCACACATTAAAATGACATTGTTTATAGTTGTAAACAAGAATCAGCTGATTTGAGGAACAAGCCACATCGCTCAATCCACAAAAATGCTCGAAATGGCACGATTCGCTAAATAAAATACAGCCCTGTACTGGCGTCTCAAGGTGAGTTTGTAATTTAAAACAAGATAGAACGTTGCAGTCGGACGTAACCGACAGCGGAATACTATTATACCTTAATTTGCGTACAGTTAAGAAATATTTGAATTGCGGGAGATATGGGCGTTTATCGGTTTTGGGGGCGGGAGTGGGCGTGTCCCAAAAAAACTTTAGAGTTCGATCTCAGTAATATACCTTCTAAGTTTGGTAACTGTAGCTCTTAAATTGCGGGAGATACAGGAATTTATCGTTTTTCGTGGGCGGGAGTGGGCGTGGTCCAATTTTTTTCCCCCCATTTATGAAGGGTGTTATTAGCAATATACCTTTAAAATTTTTTATCGATCTTTGGGGGAGTTACCAGTAACATACCAGCAAAATTTTGCGACTCTAGCTTGCAAATTACGGCAGATATGCGCATTTTAAATTTCTAGCGACGAAGTTCCTGGTTGCGGCGGATGTGGGCGTGGTCCAAAAATTGGTATGCCAATCCTTGGAGGAGGTTACCAGCAAATTACCTTCCAAGTTTGGTTACAATATCCTTAAAATTTTAGAAGATAAACGGAGTTATCGATTTACAAACGGAATTGTCGATTATAGGCGCTTATGTGGGCGTGGCACCACAAATTTATTATCGGTTCTTAAAGGCGACTACCAGTAATATACCAATCAAATTTTTCCCTACTCAAAAACTGCGGAAGATATAGCCATTTGAAAATTTTTAGGGCGGGGGAGATGCGGGCGTCGGAGGTGGGCGTGGCATATGCCGATGTTTCAAGGACCTCGCCAACAACCTACAAACCAAAATTGGTGACTGTATCCATTAAATTGTAAGAGATATGGGGATTTCTCGTTTTGCTAAAATCGATTTTCGCGGTTTTCTAATATACGTTCCAAGTTTCAAGTCTCTATCTGTAAGGGTGTCGGAGGAACGCTCGTACAGACGGACAGACGGACGGACAGCATGACGGACATTGCACAAAACCAATATACTATTATACCAAAAATATAAAAAATATATAAAAATCCACTTAGCAAACCTAATTTTATTCGACTTAAAAGATAAGAAAAAAAATAAACAAAAATATGTTGTGCATTTGTGCATCACAAATAAATACCGATGAATAACAGTATTAACACTACGGCGACGAGTATCGCAATGAGCATTATCTTTTTCTGCAATAAAAAAGTGCATGAATAAGGAATATTTTCGATTTCAATGGAACTTCAAAAATAATATGCTGGTCACCTTTCGAGCCCGCTTTTGAAGTTCCTGGGCCTTATCCAGCTCAGTGCCACCCTTCTCCGTATAAAGCGTTGCCTGATTTGCATGGAACTCGACCCGCTGTATCGTCTCGCTCTGCTCCATAACGAGCGTTTGAATGCGCATAAATAGCGCATGGACATCTTCAATAGACTTTTCCAACTTGCGCAGCTCGTTAAAGCGATCCATGAGATCTCGCAGCGTCTGCCTCTCCTTTTCCGTCTCTTGCAGTATCTATGGAAATCAATCATTAATAAAATTGCATCTGATTTTATAATTTGTTTCATTCACTCACATTATCTACAAACAGTTTCGTCGTTTTGTTTTCAATCAGCAGCTCAATCTCCTGTTCAGTCGCCTCCGCATTGACTATATTAATAGGACAGATCAATTTGATAATAGGTATTATGGTTTATGCTTAGTTTCGATATATACAGCTTACTGATCTTGGAATGAATGCGGAGGTTCTTCTTCACCTTCGTCTCATAGTTCTGCAGGAATAGCTCGTTCTTCTGCCACAGATCGATGTATGTCTGGTATAGGCCATAGAATAAGGTGCGCTTCATACGCGCCTCCAAGCTGTAATCCGTCTCTGGCGGCAGATTCGCTTTGAAGTCCCTAAATCGGTTCATCAGCTGATTGCCCAGGCGCAGATTCTTGTTGTGCAGCTCATCCATTTCGTTCTCTGCACAAGATCCGTTATTTATAATCATATTTAAATAGTTAAAATTCGGCTGTTCGCAATGTATGTGTGTTTACTGTACCTACCGCTAAAGGTGCGCAGATGGATTGTCTGCGACATGCGGTCCATGGCTTCCAGATTGGCAGCGATTTGCGACAATTGATAACGAATTTCCGAATACTGCAATTAAGTGTTGAGAAATGCATTACAAAATGTAAAAAATTTAGCAAAACAGAATGGTTAAGTTAAACTAGTTTTCGAAATTTTCAAATATTTGTGATTTAGTGGTTCACAGCTTATTTCGACCAATGTCATGCTACAAATTTAAGATGTTACAAAGTTTAAACAACGAAAAAACCCCAAAATGTTTAAATGCCATTTTGTTTCATATTATACCATGTTTGAAAAAAAGAAAAAAGAAACTTTAATTTTTATTAAAATATTAATTAAGTAATTAAAATTAGTTAAAAACTGAAAACATATCCAAAATACATGTAAATTTTCATTTGGAACAGTATTAAACAAATTTACATATTTGTCGTATAAAAGCTTAAGTGTTGGGTGTTAATACTTAGTATGATATTCTTTAACCTTAACAACTTCACTTAACCTATTGTTCATGAAAGATACCAGCTTCCGGGTAGTTTCTGGGCTGAACTTGCTCCACTCCTCCAGCAGAGCATTTTTGAGATCCTGTTTGTTGGATATGCTGTGATTCCGGATTTTTTTTTCCAGCACAAATTTTCAATAACATTTAAATCTGGAGACTGGGCCGGTGGAATTGTGATGTGGGTTCCAGATAAGCCGAGACTGTATTATTCCGAACTTATGTTTTGGGTCGTTGTCCTGGTAGAACCGGAGAGTACGTGGGATTACTAGCTTCCCGTCACTTTGGAGCACATTTTCCTTTTAGTATATTAAGTTGCACATTCTTGTCCATTGTTGTTTCAATAAAAACCAAATTTCCGACGCTGGCTGCCGGGATAGATGCCCATACCAGGACTTTTCCTCCGCCGTGCTTGGCTGTTGCCTTTAAGTTTTTGGGATTCAGCTCAGTGTTATAATATCGCCACACATAATTCCGTCCGTCCGAGCCAAATATGTTTGATTTGGACTCATCTGCAAATATGACTGTGTTCCAAAACTTCAAATCCTTGTCCTTGTCCTTGTGACCCTCTATTTTTCGCTCTTATAAATTGCTTTTTCCGTGATACTCGGGCCTTCAAGTCATAGTTGCGCAGAACCTGGTTCACAGTTTCCACACAGAACTATTTCTGTATTTCATCCTGCACCTATTGAGTCAATTTTTGAGCCGATAGCATAAGATTTCCCCTTATTTTCCTAATGATCCTCCGCTCGTCCTGTTCGGTGAAAATCTTGTTTGGTGCCATTCCGCCCTTGCCCGCCATCCAATTTTTTTCGACGAAACTCTAAATGATGGAGAATATAGTTGAGGTGTTTAGATTGACCACTTTAGCTATTTGGCGATATGAATATCCGATTTTTGAGAGTGCCAGTATGAGTTTCCGTTGTTCAATGGATATAACTTAACTGACTACGAAATATTAGTCTATTATACTGAAATATCGACCTAGCTGGTGGGGAAACCCCATTTTAGTAGGGTCATATATTCATTTTGGTGGTTAATACATGTACCTGTCGTCGGCTTTTGGAATTTTTGAAAAATAATAAATAATTTGTTTTTGGCAGGCAATTAAAATGTTTTCTAGACACCGTTCAAAATAAACTGTGAGACTCTGTATGTGGTTGCCCTTGTATGTGTGCATATGTATACAGAAAATAATAATAAGTGTATTTGCTTGAATATCTAAGCAATATACCAATATCGATAGGTAAAGACCTCTATCTTCGTCTATCTATCTTGTTGAATTTAACTTTTACTTCGATATTATTACTAAGCAGACAATATCCGCGATGTTGTCGCAGCGAATTCAAGTGAAATAATTGAGTTTGCTGCTCGACACGCGACCCCGCAATATTTCGACGCCTGGGCTCTGCTTGGGCCCAGGCTATGAGAAAAAAACATGTTTTTTATTGTCTGCTTAGTGATAATACTCTCTGCAAGTGTCTTCACACATATTTAAAATTATCTATCAGATGTTGCACTTGGGTGATAAAAAAATTGTTAATTGGGGCAGAAGATGGGCGTGGCAACGCACTATTACTGTTTAGAAAAAATTGAGCAAATGTATAATATTTGTTTGTATGTATTTAGTTCATTAGACGCTGCTGTAAACCACAGGTTATCACGGGTTTGCCGTTGCCGTAAAATAATTCACGGCTGCCAACGATGGCGCTGCCGTTGACGTTGCTGTTGACATCGACGTTAACTGATTCATGATACCGGTTAACATGTTGATAAACAGTTTGGCAAGGCACACACACACACACACAAGCACACACTCAAATATACACATAAACACACACCCGCAAGTTAACACTTATGGTTTGGTTTTAATATTTCAAGTAACGATTTCATATTATTTTCAAATCATTCTTGATAAAATAAATAAGTGCAAAACTTTCAGGTTCATAATTAAGGAACTTAATTTTGTAAATTAAAAAATTTGACGCCAAAATATTTTACTCGCAGTTATTGAGTTCTTGATCTATGAAATATCAAGACATAATTTCAGAATGCAACAGCTATGCATTGAAAGAAGCAAGAACCATAACTCAAAACCCAAAACCAGTCTTAAATTTTGTTATTTCGTTCTTAGAAAACAGGAAATAACGTTTATCTAAATATCAATTTTTTTTCCGTTTTGAAATATAAAAAAAAATTGTTGTACGTTTTAAGCAAATTTAACTTTTATTTTTTTTTTTTTATTTTACGACTGAGTTTGTATCGGAGGTGGTAATAAATTTGTGAGATATCTCGTTTCCACAACTTTTGACCGATGGTTCCCATGGCAGCTATATGATATTTATCCACACACACACACTTACCGGATTCAGAATGGCATCCACATTGGTGCCCTGATGCGTCATTTTGGAGCGTTGATCCTTATTGTTGTTGTCACCACTGCTGTTGTTGCTGTTGTTGTTGCCGAGTGTTTCTGTGGTGGCGTTGTAAACGGTGAGCAGCAACGAACCATTTGAGGAGGATGACGTTGAGTTGGCGCTCAGCGAGCGCTGGAAAACAATTAACAAATATTCTTTATCGGTTAATAATATCGGGTTCAAATTGTTATTTTTTTAATTGGCATCGTTACTACATACGACGCAACTTAAACTAGTAGTTATTTCGGCTTCAATTGGTTTTCGGTTAGTGATCTCTGATTTCTGCTTACTTATCCCCTCCACCCAATGCACCGCTTGCACGCTATCTCTGTTACTCTCACACCTACCTGCTGTGTGGTCGCAATCTGGCTGTGTAATGAATAATGAATAGAAGGTGGCCAACAGAAAAAAAAATATAACTAACTGCTGTTGGCAATGTAAGTTTTGGGGATAGCCCCGTATGGTCTCTTTAAGTTTTATCGCTCTTATCTCCACGCAATCTAGGTGCTCACTAGTACTGATAAACGCCAACTCCCCACACCATACATTACTTAACACTCAGTTCGCACTACCCACACTCCTTCAACTCCCCACACCCAAAATGGCCAGTTCAAATGTGTTAATGCGGGTCGTGGAATGTAGCGTAGTGTTGAAAAAGTCATGCAAGAAATTTGAGCAATGCAAAATACGAACAGTGGGGCTACGATTGAATTGAATAGAGTGGAAAATGTTGTGGGCATTTGACAGTCTTCTGTCATTTGCAAAACTTATTTGGCTTTGAGTAAACGTTTTACCAGACAGAAAGTATTCATATTAGATTTATAACACCAAGCCCATAATGCATGATATGTATGTTTAATATCAGTTTATTTAGTGAAATAGTAAGATTTTGAATGGAAATAGAAGTAAGCAATTATTGATTGATTGCATGGTTTTAAGTTGGTAGACGGGAGTAGTTTGCTTAACCAGCGGAGTGAGGCAGTGGATACGGAGTTGGTCTCTTATCCTAGCAAAGGAAGAATCGTTGATTTAAAATGTATAAATTTGAATCTCTGTTTAAAAAGCCAAGTTCCGATGTGTGATTCGTTTAAGAAGTTCATCGGAATGAGTTTTAAAAGTGACTTTTCCAGAACAAGCACAAAGTCTATGTGTGAGTGTTGAATTTCCGTTAAGCGTAATAGCTGCACTGGATTTATGTCTCTTTTTATACTATGATACCAAAAGTATGTATATAGTATATTGAGTTTGTGCAATGTCCGTCCGTCTGTCCGTCTGTATAAACGCGCGTTTCTCCGACACTTTTAGGAATATAGATACTGGAAAGTACCCCCAAAGTTAAAGTGTCAAGGCTTTGGTCCTACGTCCACTAGAGAGCTAGAAAATCGATAAATTCGATTTTCGCAAATCGATTAAGCCTCATATCTCTAACAACTTTATGGATACAGTTAGCAATTTTGTTTGGTAAGTTGTTGGTGATGTTTTTCAAAGATCGGCATGTGCCACGCCCACCTCCGACGCCCCCAGCCCCCGCAACTAAAATTTTTAAATGGCTATATCTTCCGCAGTTTTTGAGTTGGGAACGTCAAATTTAGTAGGTTTATTACTGCTAGTCGCCTTTAAGAACCGATAACAAATTTGTGTTGCCACGCTGGTAACCTTCTCCATGTATTAGCATATAATTTTTTGGACCACGCCCACAACCGCTGCCCCAGGAACTTCGTCCCTAGAAATTTACAATGCGCCTATCTTTCATAATTTGTAAGCTAGATCACCAAATTTCGATAGTATGTTACTCGTAGAGCTACAGTTGACAAACTTCGAAAAAGTGTTACTATATCCACCTCAATCTGCAGAGCAAACTTGGACAGTTTGGACAATTTCTTGGACGCACACAACTTATAGTATAATAGTATTTCGCTGTGGGTTACGTCCGACTGCAACGTTTTCTCTTTTAAGGTTGAGTTATTTATAATAGCTATTTCTTAATGAAATTTTGCTATCGAACCGCAAAGATTTCTTATAAAATTCATTCTTTGAACAATTTTTTAGGGATTTATTTTATTAAGTTCTTTTATTTTTAGCACAGTTTTAAGATGAATTTTGTAATAGATTTGTTTGCATTTTGCCTCACTGTAATCGCACACAAATGGCAGCAAAAGCCGTTAGTACCTCCCACCACCCAATACTCAGACACATTTGTTGCGTTAAAGCCTTATAACCTATAAAAAAAAAAATAATAAAATAAAAAACATTTAAACTTACCTGCAAAAGCTCTGGCAGCCTATCTCTGGCCATTGTGTTTGTATGGGTTTGTGTTCAGATTGTTGTTGTTTTAGTTTAGCGCTAATTTTTTACCGTTTCATTCAGGTATTTATACTTTGTTTTTTATTGTTTTTGGAGCACTTGTTGGGGTATAAATAATGAAGCGAGTTTTTGCTTTGCATAATCGAAAGAGTGCACTTTTGGTTATTGTTGTTGCATTGCTTCCTCTCTTCTTCTTCTTTTCTTCTTCTTGCGGTTTTGGGACACTTGCACGACGTCAGCAGCTGTGCTTTAACTGTGCGTATACTTTTTTTCTGCCAGCAATGGAGCAGTTACGCGCGAGAGAGTGACGTGCCCGTATACGAGAAAGAGATAGAGAGCGAGTGTGAGAGAGAGAGATAGGGAGAGAGAGATAGAGAGCGATATGAAAGAAGATAAGTAACGGTGATATCGCCCTAATATTTCGCGTTGCCCTTGTGTTTGTGTAGGTTCATTGTTGTTGTTGTGGTGTGTGTTTGTGTGAGCTTTGCCTTATCACATTTACACAAGCATTAGCATTTGTATTTATATATACATATGTATGTATTTGTATTTGTATGTGTATTTGCCGTGGCTTTGGTGGCTGCAGTTTGTTGTTAGTGTATCGACGTCCGTTCGATTACTATGCAAAAAAAAAAAAAGTTTCAAAACAAATAGCAAGAAGCTTTTTAAAATTATTATAATGTGGTTAATTTTTTTTTATTTATAACTCAGATCTCTCCGCGCCGCACGTTGCCTTCGAACTGAAAGCGCCGGTCGCAAAATAAAAGCCATACAGCTCCTCCGCTTTAGAAGCTGCCAGCTGAGATTCATTTCAATTTAAAGATTAGCACACACACACACACATGCATGCACATGTACATACGTACAAAACACAGACACACAAATTTAGTGAGATAAAGTTATGTATTATGTGTAAGTTAGTTGTCTGTTTGTCTGTCTCTGTGCACTTTTTGGGGCTGTTCTAGAAATTGAACCGGTTGCGACGCTCTATGATAAATGTGTTAATTGCCTCTTTTTATATTTTTACAAGTACAATGTTTAGCGGTTCCAACGACGACGACGCTGATGACGACGCCGTTCAATTGAAGGTAGCGACGTCGAAGTCGACGTCAACATTTACGACGGCATCGGCAGCGGCCACGGTTCCAAAAGTCACTTGCGCTAATTAGTTGAACTTTTTGCCTATTGCTTTTTTCCCAGTTGCTATTGTTCTTGCGGTTGCAAAACGCTCATAAGCTTCGACGTCGACGCTGATGTCGGCAGCAACGGCGCGTCGTTGCAAATTTATACTTCTCTTTCCCATTCTCATTCTCTTTCTCGTTCTCGAATTGCCAGCAAAAAGCTAACGACTTGACTTGCTGTTCAATTCACATTTCAATGCATTCCAATTACTGCAATGGAACGGTGTGAGGAGCAAATTGATATCGGGTAATAAAGCATGCATGGCTACATATACAACAATATCTGTAAATGTGTACATAACTATTTACATACATATGTATGTATTAATGTACATCTGATGTGCCTTACAAATGGAATTTATTGTTAGTTAATAGATGTATCTCATAATAAAAGCAAAATAAGTGCGTACATACATATATATATATGTATGTATATATGATATACATGAGACATACATACATACATAGGTTGAAGAGAATGCCCAAGTTCTTATATGCTATAGTATAGTATCGCATAGTTGTGTGCAGCCCCATTGCATGAATATGAGTGTGAGTGTAAATGCGGGTTTGGGTGACTGTGTTCTCGTTTTTGACTCATACAATCGAAACTTTGATTTATCAGCGCAAAGACGAAATGACGCGGCGTTGAACTCCGCTGAATGTTGAATACTGGAAATAAAATCTGTTTAAATACGAGGCTATTCTCGGTATGCAAGATGTACATGTATATACGAGCATATATGCACTCCTATACACATACATAAGTGCTACTTGCTTTATTTGTAGAGGCATGACTCAGGGGACACAAGCAAAGTTTAACAAAAACAGAAACCCTCGAAAAGCTGGTAATGAACTGAAAGCACACCTTTTGCGAGAAAGAAAGAAAGACAGAATAAAAGAGCGGGAGAGAGAGTGAGAGTAAGACAAGGAGAGAGTATGGCTTAACTTGTATAATAGACGATATTTATCTGTATTCCAGCTCCCTTCAAAATGTTTAAATTAAATGCAATTGATTTGACTTACAATAGTGGCCAAGATTGACACTTTTCTACTTAAGATGATCGCTAATTAAGCTTATGCAATTATGATTTGTTAGAATTAAGAATACGCAATAATTATTAAATAGTATGAAGTGTACACAAATGTTTAATAGAATTGCGTATACTTAATTGGCGATATACAGTGTCTTCAAGCTCATTTCGACCAGTGTCTAGCAACAATTTTAATTGCCTGCCATAACGAAATTATTATTTATGGACACCCAGGTGCCATAAAACACGGATTTTTTGCGTCAGGATGAATTTTCGGTATAAACGGACTACCATTGATCAACGGGAACTCATCCTGTAACACCTAAAAATCGGATATTCATATCGCCAAATAGCTAAAATGGTCATTCTACATCATTTGGAGTTTCGTCGACGAAAATTGGATGGAGGGATCATCAGGAAACTAAGAGAAAATCCTAAGCTATCGGCTCCAAGACTGACTCAGCAGGTGCAGGATGAAATGGGGGAACAGTTCAGTGTGGAAACTGTGCTCCAGGTTTTGCGCAACTATGACTTGAAGGCCCGAGGACCACGGAAAAACCAATTTATAAGAGCAAAAAATTGGGTCTAGGATGACGCTCGCTAAAATCCACTTGGACAAGGATTTGAAGTTCTGGAACACAGTCATATTTGGCGGTGGAAGTGTCATGGTATGGGCATCTATCTCGGCAGCCGGTGTCGGAAATTTGGTGAATATTGAAACACAATAAAGTGATCAAATATCTTAAAGTGTAGACTACTAATGACGTATAGGGTCAGCTAATTGGTACGTCCAGGGATGTAGAACTTAATATCTAAATTCGAGTTCGATTAAGCCAAATCTCTTAGCTAAGTAATCTGAAAGTTAGTTTCTTTTTATCAGCTACTCACATACATACATACATTATAGTTTTAATTCACTTCTACGGATGCACTCCTTGGTATCGGCTGATTACAAATTCTCTATGTTCTATGAGTGCATGCATCAGTTGCAGTTTCAGTATCAGTGGCAGTTTCCGCTTCGCCTGCAGCATCAGCATCAGCTTTTGACATCAGTTTTATCATCAAAATGAGCTTCAACACCAGCTTCATCGGCTTTTCAACGCATGGCAGCATTTCAAAAATATTTGTATCCGCCGTGTGGACAGCCTTTGTTTTGTTTTATTTTTTTTATTTTTTTCATTTTTTTTTTTCTGTGTGTGTTGTTATTCGTGTTGTGCTTGTTGTTGTTATTGTCGTTGTCCTCGGCTTCATGCTTTAGGGAAGCATTGTTTACAATTTATTTTGTCATGTGTCGAAAATTGCAAATTTATGAGTTTTTGATGAGTCTTTTTGTGCTCGTCGGTCGAATCGCTCGCAGATATTTGCTCTTATGTGGGTCAACACACATGCAAGCACACGCACACACACGCACACACACGCACCGGGCACATCCTGTCCGTTTGAGCTGAGTTTTTGACTTTTGATTAAATTTGCACTGCCAAAACTATAAATGCCACACTGGCATAAATGGCAAAAAATAAAATAACAATATAAAAATATGTGTTTTGTTTTTGCTTCTAGTGCCACCAAAAATGTATACAAATTGCCTTTAAAGCCTTTAAGATGCATGTCTATTGGAGTGTGTGTGTGTGTGAGTGTGTGTTTGTGTGAGACTGTTGAATTGGATGGGTCTTGCAGCCTTGCGCCCAATATGGAAGCGACGTCAATTTAAATACGCGCCCAAAACTATGCATAATTTTTTGTTAGTATCTTGAAATTTCCATAAAAGTCACAGGCGAAGCATCGTCTGTGCTAACTGCAAGGAATTTCTATCCCTCTCTCTCTCTCTCTCTCTCTCTGTCTCTCTCTGTCTCTCTCTAGCACTCTCGCAATTGTGTTTCTGTGTTTCTGCCAGGTCGTGCATTCATGCATACACATACACACATGTGGCCATCATCAACGTCATAATGATGTGAATTATTCATTGCCTTATGCCTCAGTTGATGTTTTAATTAAACAGCATTTTGTAGAAGCCAGCAACAAAATAGGCGACAAAAGCGCTTCTGAGTGTGTTGATAAAGCTGGTGATGATGATGATGATGACGGTGATGACGAAGGGGGATGAAGTTGAAGTGTTGAGGTGTTAGAGTGACCAGGCTCATGCATAGCAAATTGATGGTAGTGGACAATTTAAGCACCAACCTCAACTCTCCCTTCCTCTTTGTATACCCTGCATTGAAAATTGGTGAAGAATACTTTACTTTGTCAAATATTCTTTACCTTGTAAATCCTCAAATAGTTTTGATGGATATCAATTTGAAATTGCTATAATTTTATCGAAACTGAATTAATTTCCAAAAAGCAAAAGTTTTCTAATCATTGTTCGACACTATAATATAATGATTTGAGAAACTTTTTATCACAGACAAACAAATATTTAAATCTGTAAGCCCCACTTGAAGTCGTGAATGTAAAGATGGGGGTATAACGAGTTATAAGCAGATATATGCATATATGAATGTGAATAAATTGGAGAAAGAGAGAGAGGGAGAGAGAGAGAGAGAGAGAGAGAGAGAGAGGGAGAGAGAGAGAGAGAGGGAGAGAAAGAGAGAGAGGGAGAGAGAGAGAAAGAAATAAAGAAAGAGAAGATGAATGAGTGGGAGAAAGAAAGAAAGCAAGTAAGTAGGAGAAAAAGCTATTGTGAGAGAAAAATTGGAGGAAGAAGAGACAAAGAATTAGAGAATGTTGGGATTGAAAAAATAAAAGATAGAGGAGAGCTTGTGAATAATATAGAAATGGTAAAAAAAGAGAGGAATAAAAAGACAAATTATAAAATATTACTTCAATGTATGAGAATCGCATAGAAAGGCAACATGTACACATATTTACTAATACTTTTTATTTTAAGCACAAAATAATCTTGATCAGAATGATTGTCTCTGCTCTGGTATGCGTAAATAGCAATTTGTATTGTGCAAAGGATTGGTTTTGAAGGAAGCCACTAGTAGATGAAACTTAACGTGAAATCAACGTGGCAGAAACAGATTATCAAGTTGCCGCATCCGCTTTGGGAGGGCGGTAGGTAGTATACCGTTAAAGTGCAGTCGGATGCTATGTGGCACGGCTTAAAGCACGTTGGCGTTGCCAACCATCCGAAAGGCATAAAATACAGAGGCAGCCGCAATGGCAACGCCAATTGCCAAGTTGCATTATTTATCGCATTCGCGTTATTTGGTTCGAGGGAATGCGGGCGGGCGGGACGAAGCGATGCGGTGCGGTACGGTACGGTGCTCGGTGGGTGTACGGCTGGGATAGCTGCAAAAAAAAAAATAACTTAAAATGGTGCCACTGCCATAATGGCGGTCGTCGTCGTTGGCGTCCTTGTCGCTGGCACAGCGGATGCTTGGCATTTATTGCAAGCGACAATATTTCGCTGCCTGGGTGCACCAGCAATGGGAGCAGCCACATGGCCTGCATCCTGCATCCTGCGTCCTGCGTTATGCCTAGTATGCGCATCCGTCTGCATGGCGCTCATAGACGAGACTCCCGCTTCCGCATAATAGTGAGCGTGTCCTTGTTACAGTGATCGAGGTGGTTGGATGGTTGTACTATGAGTGGCTGCATTACCGCATCTCGCATCTCAGCTATTTGTTTATAATAAAGCCAAGCGAATTTTTTCACAACCAATCGCAACAACGACAACGGCTTTGGAACCGTTTATCCAGCGGATATACGCTGCTGGTACACATCATCTCCTCAATTCATTTTGAAGGCACTGAGGCGGACAGGCGGCATTGGAGAGCTGGCAGGCGTCGGCAGACGACAACCTGCCTGCTGCCAGTATCTGCTGCTTATATATTTATGCAAAAAAAAAAAAAAAACAAAAAAAAAACACACACACATAATTTGTTATTTCGTTATTTCGTTCGAGCGCCTGGCAATCAGTGTGCGATGATGTCCTCCTTCTTCCTTTGGCTTGTCCTGAGCCTGTCCTGAGCTCTCCTCTGGCTGTCCTTTAGCTGTCTGTCAATGCCATCGAGCTGATTGTATAAAGCTAACCGCTCTGCTTTCTCCCTCTGTTTCTCTCTCTCTCTCTCTCTCTCTCCCTCTTTCACTGTCTGTCTCTGTAAACGGCTTAGTTTTGTAATCAAGCTGCCATCGGCCCTCAGTCAGTCAGATAGTCAGATAGTCAGTTAGCCAGCCAGCCAGCCAGCTAGCCAGTCAGCCAAGGACACGCATGTCGCCATGCTAAGGCCTTCAACTGAGTGTGTGCGTGTGTTTGTGTGTGTTGCAAGTGTTGACAGCTGTAAAAGCAAAACAGCATTAGAGCATTACAGCATCTGCTTCTTGCTGCTACTGGCACACACACACACACACACACACACACAACCAGACACCTGAAGCCGCTTAAATTTCACTGCAAATCGCCTTATTCGGACTTTACACCTAAATATGTGGTGAGCGTTTTAGAAGATGCGGATTTATGATCTTGCACACTTTTGCAGAATTTTAAAGGTATTTTGATGAAATCAGATCCGAATTCACTATAATAGGTACGTTGCTCGCATAATACTCGATAATGTATCAATTTGCATTACCAAAACAAATATATTTGTTTCCAGTTTCTAATTGTTGGAAATGCTGTGACAAATCTCAAGTATTGTGGCAAGTAAGTCCACCTAATAATAAAGAATGTCATATTTTTAATACTTTAATCGTAATAAATTGGCTAAGAAAATACTTTTATAATACTAGAAAAAAGTGTTTTGATTATTTTTTTAAAATAAACTATACACTGAAAAATAACTTTATCAGTTTTGCAACGATACATAACACATCAATAAAAACCAAATTAGTTGTAGTATAAATGTATACAAACGTATGTATGTATGTATATATAGCTTTACTTTACGTACAATGTATAAATGTCAATAATAGTCTCTATGAATAAATATTACAACAAGGGTGTTAAATTTAATCAAATTTGTATTCAGATTCTGGTAGTTTACGTAAAGCTTATGTATTTTTTCCAAATTGTTTTCGATAGTACTGATTAAAATATTTACAACATAATCTAGCAGAGTGTCCTTAAAGATGCAAATATATATTATGTGATTTGCCGGCTCATTTTATTCAACATTTGTTAACATTTCTTTAAAAATATTATACAAACATTTCAGATAAACACTTTCAATCAGGTTGTTAACTTGAATCGGTAAAGTTGCAGTTCCGTTTCTGGTTTTACACTTTGGCCTATAATTGGATTTTTTAAGTGCCTTTATTTCGGAAATATTTATGACAGGCCAAATGCAATGCGATCCATTCAAACTTCCCCCCCATAGATACTCCTTTTGCATTTCATCCACGGTCTACAATATTCGAATTCATAATATGGCATTAATTTATTTATGAAATTTTCGCCGCTTGTATAATTTACTCATACCACGATGTCGGAAAGGGGGCGAGGCTAACAATGCACACAAGTCTGAAACAAAAATCGTATTAAATTACCAGTATTTATTTGCTATCCTTATTCCTGTTGCTTCTATATATATGTACATATGTATGTACATATATAAACTCGCAAACAATGGACGATAAATGGAAAATGACTTAATAACCAATACACTTTACCTTTATTTATGTGTAAATAAAACGTTAATCAGCATTATAAGCATCTGGATGAGAGTGGGGTGTGTATGTGAGTGTGGGGTGTGTGGGGGGGGGAGGTGGAGGAGGAGGGAGAATGTAGTTGGTTGCGCTGGCGATTAACGCAACCGGCGGCTACTTTGCGGTAATTGAAGTTTTTGAATAGTAAATAACAGACTGCGCAACTCCCGGGGCCAAAGCCTGTAATATATCAGATGCTGCCGTACTAACAATAACACAAATAGAAATAAAAATATTTGCACAAAATGTTCGAGGCTGTGGCTATGGGGGTTTTGGGGGGATGTGGTGATGTGGTAGTGGTATTGGTAGTGTTTGTATAGAAAGCCCTAGCGCTTATTGTGTGCGGCTCACGTACTCGAACCCCAATAAATATTGATGAGCACACAAACACAACATTAAAACGCTGTGCGTAAAATGGCAGAATAGGGCTAGTCGTCCAGCCAAAAGGAGGACATGCTCGTGCACTTCCAATCTGTAACCTCCAGCCGCCCAGCCTCCATCCAAAACAAAATCCGAATCCCACCTCCTAGCCTAGCCCCTCACTAATTTGTCTTGCCAGCAACAGTTATGGCCAGTAAAATTTAATAACAATAATAACATCGCTGGCCTAGAACAAGGGCAGCTTTATGTGTGTGTGTGTGTGTGTGTGTGTGTGTGTATGTGTATGTGTGTGTGTGTAGACTACTCAAGGTTTTTTTTTGAAAATGACTAGTCGTATGCATTAAATATTTATAGCCAAAATATATATGCCTTAAATTACATGGTCCAGCCACAGGCAACGAGATGCGAGCAACAAGTTTGGAAAAGTTTGGGCTTGGAAAATGTTTTAGAATAATTATGTAAGCTTATGTTTATTTGCAAGCGATAGCAATAAATAAATGCTTAAATAAAGGCTGTGAGGTTGAAATTTGTTTTAGGTAATCGTTGTTGTTTTGGATCTAAATGGAGTTATTATACCGGTTGATGTAATATATTAATTTTTTAATTACATACATACATATATATATTTTTTTATTTAATTTCGGTTCCATTTCTGGTTTTGAATTCGACTTGCCCGAGCATGAATCCAATTAAAATTATATATATGGAAAATAAAAAATCATGAAAATCAAATTCCAAGAAATCATCTGTAATCCTCCACGATGTTTCAACTTTGAAAACAAATCCATCCCGAAGAAGTTTAAATACAAATTATCCATTATTGTTTTTTTTTTTAAGTTTTCTAGATCCAAAGCAGCACAAAAAATGTAAGTAATATACAAAATTAGGAAATTTAGTCTTTAAACAAAACAGCTGATATAGTTATGTTTGTATAACATATGTAAACTCGTGTGGCAACCCTCGCGCGACTATGGTGAATGGCAAAAGTTAGTAATTGAATTGACCTGCGGATTGGCCTTTCGGTCAGGTTCATGGTCTTCGGTTCAATTCGTTGGTAATTTCTATAATAGGTTTACACTCAATCTGCCTTTCCCACCCCGCAAAAATGTTTGGTAAAGTTTAGTGTTTTTTTTTTTTTTTTATTTTGAAAATTAAAGTGTGTGCGTAAGTTTTTCATTTTTAAAATTTGCTTTTGATATGATATATGAAATATTTTGATTGAAAACTTTGGTCGACCTTTAAGAAAATGACAGGAAATCACTGATTGAATTTCGAGGAGAGTGGGAGCTTGCAAGTGGTGACGGGCGTAGAATATTGATTATTCAGTGTGCATAGCTAATCAGTGCAACATTACCTACGCCGGCAGCGACATACAAATAATTTTAGTAATTGGCTGCGCCAACAAAGCGGAATGCACACGAATGTAAATCACCCATTCACACACACACACACACACACACACACCACAATTAAGTTGGCGTGGCGTAACAATGCAACGGGATAGGTCTAATTATGTTGCTGTTGAAGTTGCACAAGCCTTGCTTCGTTGGGTTGCTTGTTGGTGACAGCCCTGCAGCCACAGATGTTCAATTGGAATCCGAGATTCGAGTTGCAGATACTGCAGCATGCATGAAACAATTGGGAGAGTGTATCGAGTTTTCGCAACTTGCGGCTGCGGTTTCATCACAATTACGCTTGCATTTAAGAGAACTTTAATTTTAATGCCACCGCATACAATGTAACCATTTGCAGGATGTGTCCCATAAAATGCAGCAAACGGACTAAGAACGTGCTCTTTAAAGCTGAGCTCGTTTCTTTTGAATTCCGTCGTGTTGTGGGCGAAATTTTGAAATAATTCGACTATAAAAAACCAGAAGGCTGTTTGTAGCATGATAACACGCATATTTTGAAACAAACTCTAAGCCAACAGCGCTATGTCGGATCGGGTAGTGAAGATGATCAGCAATATATATACTATTTGCTGTCTTCTTCAATGCAATACAAAGTTATAAAGAACAAGATAGAACGTTGCAGTCGGACGTAGCTGTCAAGAAATACTGTCCAAGTTTACTTTTTGAATGGGAACACATTCTGTTAATTCTCTGCTAATAAATATTTAAATGATTTGCATATAAATGAGCGTGGCTTTTAAAGACGGTGAGCAGAATTACACGGGGAGAGCAGACACTAAAAATTGTATAAGCTACTTTCATTCTTAAATTCCAGAGATATGGGCTTTTCGAGATTTTAGGGGCGGGAGTACGCGTTGCCCAAACAAATTATAGAGAAGTTTCCTAATAATCTTTCCACCCAGTTTGGTTACTAACTAACTTGAATTGCGGGGGATATGGGCATTTATCGGTTTTAGGGGCGGGAGTGGGCGTGGCCCAAACAATTTTGGAGTTCGATCTTAATAATATACCTTCTAAGTTTGGTAACTGTAGCTCTTAAATTGCGGGATATACAGGCATTTATCGTTTTTTTGTGGGCGGGAGTGGGCGTGGTCTAGCTTGCAAATTACGGGAGTTATGCGCATTTTCAATTTATGGGGATGAGTTGTGGGCGTGGTCCAAAAATTTATATGCCAATCCTTGGATGAGCAAATTGCCTTCCAAGTTTGGTTACTCTATCTTTAAAATTTTCGGAGATTTACGGAGTTATCGAATTATAATTTCCGCAATATCGGAATTGTCGATTATGGGCGTAGGTGTCGCCGTGGCAACACAAATTTTTTTCTTAAAGGCGACTACTAGTAATATACCTACCAAATTTGGCGTTCCCTACTCAAAAACTGCGGAAGATATTGCCATTTAAAAATCATAGGGGTGGCAGGGATGGGGGCGTCGGACCGTCGTGAAGGACCTCGCCAACAACCTACCATCCAAAATTGGTGACTGTATCCATTAAATTGTGAGAGATATGTGGATTTATCAATTTGCTAAAATCGAATTTCGCGATTTTCTAGCTCCCTAGTGGACGTAGGACCAAATCCTTTAAACTTGAACTTTTGAGGGTACTTTCCAGTATATGTTCCAAGTTTCAAGTCTCTTTCTCTAAGGGTGTCGGAGAAACGCACGTTCATACAGACAGACAGACAGCATGACGGACATTGAACAAAACCAATATACTATTATACCTTTTAGGTATAATAGTATAAAAATAACACGTTAAAGCCCTTTCTGTTAGTTACTCTTAAGCGCTGCTTCTACTCGCTGCTGTTAGTCGTTGCTGTTAATCGCTGCTGTTAATCGCTGCTGTTAATGGCTGCTGTTACTCGCTGCTGTTAATCGCTGCTGTTAATCGCTGCTGTTAATCGCTGCTGTTAATCGCTGCTGTTAATCGCTGCTGTTAATCGCTGCTGTTAATCGCTGCTGTTAATCGCTGCTGTTAATCGCTGCTGTTAATCGCTGCTGTTAATGGCTGCTGTTACTCGCTCCTGTTAATCGCTGATGTTAATCGTTGCTGGTAATCGCTGACGTTAATCGCTGTTGCTATTTCAGTTGCCGCTAATCATAGCTCCTATATCTCAGATGAATTTTCATAAATGTTTTGCGTACTTGCTCGTCAAAATAAAATAAATTGTTACTGTTACTCGCGACTGCTACACGCTGTTACCTCGTTACTTCTCTTGATTGACGCTAATCGGTGCTGTTCTGCTTTCAGATTAACTTCACACACTCGCTCCCCAAAGGATATTCAATTTGTGTACAAATCCTGCTACTCGTTATTGTTACTGGCTTTTACTCCCAACTCGCTGCAGACTCAACGCTATTGCTAATCGTTGCCAATGGTTATGATTTGTCTGTGACAAATGCGGGATCCATCATGTCGCCATTGTCATCGTCATCGTCATCGTCATCGACATCGACATCGACATCGACATCGACATCGACATTGGCATCGTAATTGCTTGCATCTTGCGGTGGCAAAATGGCGAACAAACGTTGAGCATTAAATGCAAATTGACGGTGTTGCACCTGAGGGCCATTATCAATGTGGCGAGACTAGGTGGCATGCTAATTGAACGAAAATCGCAGCGGTACATAGCATGTACTTATGGGATGCGCAACTGCCCAGCAAATTGATTTCGACAGTTGTCCTTGTTACTTGTTGTCGCTGGTGGACAAAGGAGCTGCCCACAGCTGTTGCGCAAATTGCGCATTACAGCTAATTAATTCATTAGCGTCAAGTGTTGGCCCAGTCCGGTCCGGTCCGGCCCTGTTAGTTGGCTAATTAAAATGCGTTGCATTTTAGCCACAAACGTCTTAATCACGCCGACTGGTTCTTGGCTGTCCATGTGTCCCGTACAAAGAGTGGTCGCTGCCTTGCCCATAATTCAATTAACAGGCGGCAATGCAATTTGTCAAAAGAGTTGGTCGCTTTGTTCATTTGCAGCCACTGGCCATAAATCGCAAGCGCAACGCGGCGCATGAGTTATGCACCTGACGCACACACGTACACACACACACAGACACACACACACACACACACACACACACAGACACACACGTAGAATCAGAGTCAGAGACACGCACCTGGCGCAAGGCCTTGCAACTTGCTAGAGGCGTTGCCGTCCCCGTCCTCTGATGAGCGACTGTGTTGGCTATTTTTCATGCGTTTAACAATAGAGGCGACGATGCTGGCGACACTGCCTTGTCCTGGCCATTCATCCATCCACTCAGCCAGCCATGCATCTATCCATCCATTAATTCATACCATTCTTCTGTGCCTGGTTAGTATCTTGTTGCGACGCCTATTGTGACTTTGCCATAACTAAGACGGTAACAACAATGAAAATCCATAGAAGGCATCTATTTCTAAAAATCCATTGATAACTGGCTAATATTTATTACTTTTTGCATATCTATTTTTGTGTTATTTGTGAAATGTATTTATTTTCGAAATGTATTTGTTAAACATTTACGAATAAAACTTACAAAAGAACTGGCAACTAACATCAACAAGGATTTAAAGTTCACAGCACCCCAATTAATTGTATTATTTTGTCATTTAATTAAATATTATTATTTTTATAAGGTCGTTGGAAAAAATGGTTCGGTTTTTCCACATTTGCAATACTTTTGCTTTTAGTAAATAAGGCTTTTAAATGGTTTGAATATTTTATTTATGAAAACAATCAATATATATGTATATAAAATATAGATTACACATTTTATAATTTCAATCGTGGCTAAAGTTACAAATTTATGGCTCAGGCATTTCTAGAATTTATATACGAGAGTATGTTATTTAGTTTATTTTTAGTATTTCCTTTTTTTTTTTATGTATATATACATTTACATGTTGTTAAATTTATGTAAAAAACAGATGAGAGCCAATTTAAATATAGGGCATATAGAATTCATTTTATGTGGTCATACATTACCATAACATTCGTTCAGTTTCCGATTTCGTTTTTTGACAATTTGCAATTCCAATTTCGGCTGCTTTAGCATTTGCCTGTCGTTATTTATGGCAAAAGTGTTGAAAACATGCAGGAGAAGAAGAGGCAACATACATTGGAAAAAATGCAGCTGCAACTTAATTTAGTTTTCCTGCACTAATTGAAACTTGGCCGAGACCCTTGATAAAGCTCTCATCCGATGCGTTGTGCTGCCAGCTTGAGGCAGGGGCCAAGGATCCGGGTTGCGGATTCCATCTTTACACATGTGACCCTTGTCTTTGGTATTGCGTATTCTCTTTTTATCTATTGTGAAAAACACGCTGGAGAGATTAAAAAAATATGTGTTCAAGGTAAACTAAGAAAGCGCAAGTTTCGTATTTTAAAAAATGTGATCTCTTCTTCCTTCAGCTGAGTTTTCCAAATGTGAACTCTAGAAAAGATATTACATTCGAATAGGATATCATCTAGTTGAGCATTATGAGCCGATTGTTTTCATTGTTGTTGTGATATAACATACACGGACTGCAAAGTTGTGGTTGGCTCTGTGCGAAAATAAGTAGTTGCTACATATTTTTCTGCTCTTTCGTTCGAATCTATCTCTCTCTCTCTCTCTGCCTCTGCCTCTGCCTCTGCCTCTGCCTCTCTCTCTCTTTGCTGTCATGACGCATATAGCTGTCCGAGCCTGTCTCTGGCTTTTTGATTTCAACAAATGCTTTTCTAATCTCAATTGGTGCCGGCGGTCTTTATCCCTCTCTCTCTCTCTGTCTCTCTCTCTCTCTCTCTCTGTCTCTCTCTCTCTCTCTGTCTCTCTCTGTTCGCATCACCTTCAATGAAAATGCCTGCACATTTCTCATTTCGTTGTGTCGCCTATTTGCCATAGCATTGTCATTGGCCGCAGGCGACTTCTTCGCACACATGTCAGCAACAGTAGCAAACAGTGGCGCCACAGTGGAGCACAAAATGGCAAGAGACAGACAGGCAGAGAAAGAGAGAGAGAGAGAGAGAGGGTGAGAGAGAGACCGATGGAAAAAGAGAGGGGTGTAGTGTGGCTTAATCTGAATGCTTGCAGGCATCTACAATGGTTCTGCTCTTTCTGCTGCAGCTAAGACGCATTTAATGGCCTGGTCATTGCCAGATTTCATACACATGGATACAATAGATGTAAAGTTTTGAGCATTAAGTATTGCCTAGCTAGCATATACATACATACATATATCTAATATATTTGTGTGTGTGTGTGTTGTTCTCATATGGCTTAAGGCACTACCCATAATACAAGCAACTTCAAGTGTTCCTCTCGCCTGCCAAGTGTTGCCTGCACATTTCAAACAAAAATAAATAATAAATATATATAACAAAATAATACTAATATAAACAAAACAGTTTGTCCGGTCCGTATTGACAGGTTGACAGACTCAGTGGCTGTGGTGAGCCATAAGAAATAATTTTAAAATTTAAAACTTAAATTTAAATTTACATATCCTTAAATAGAAACAAGAGAGAACGTTGCAGTCGGTAACCGACTGTGAAATACTTTGATACCACAAGTTGTGTGTAGCCGATAAATACTATCTAAGTCTGCCTTTCAAATTGCGGTAGATATTGGATAGAAACCTTTCTTCGAAGTTTGGCAACTGTAGCTCTTAAATTGCGGTAGATATGAGCTTTTAGAGATTATGTGGGCGGTAGGTGGCTGAAAACAATTATAGAGAATAATCCTAAAGCCAAAAAAATGTTTGGAGTACGATCTTAGTAATATACCTTCTAATTACAGGAGATATAGGTTTTTATTGGTTAAACTTTACAAGTTTGGTGACTCTAGCTTACAAATAATGGAATATACGCATTTCTTTGGAGCAAGTTACCTTCAAAATTTGGTCACTCTATCCTTAACTTTGTGGGAGTTATGCGGATTTATCGATTTACACTTTCCGAAATATCGGCATTAGCGAATATGGCTTTTATCGGTTCTTAAAGGCAGCTACCAGAAACATAGGTGAATTTGACGATTTCAATTCAATAACTGAGGAGGATATAGGCATTTTAGGGGCGAGGGTGTCGGAAGTAGGCGTGGCACATGCCGATCGAACTCGACAGCTATTCTAGTTACCGTGAGTGGAACTGTCGAGTAAAGGCGAAAAGACTTGGCTTGGTTATTGTAACTGGTCAGAATAAGAAAATAATTAATTTATGTATTTTACTTAGCCCTATTGATTTTATGAGGAAAAAAGGGTTGTTTGTGTGCGTTTACGGTTACTGCAGCTAGACTCAACCGCTTGAAGCATTTGGTTTTTAATTTCAATTTGACAAGCATTTGGCACTGTTGTCCTTGTCGTTGTGTACCGTTTGAGCTCCTGTCTCTTTCTCTGTGCATGTGTGTGTGGGGTGCAACGTGCCACCCAAAAAAAAAAAAAAAAAAAAAAAAAACGAACAGGCTCCGAAAACGTAACTGGAATTTTACAATAACTAACGGCATTTGATGATGACTTTTGGTTTTCCAAGTCTATGCGGATCATTGTGGTCTCTTTTCCCTGCTCGCGTCTATGTGCGTGTGTGTGTGTGTGTGTGTGTGTGTGTATGTGAGCGTTTTCTTGCCAGGAAGCAACATCATGTACTACGTGCGCTTAAATCTTCGATAACTTTCGTGTTTGTACGTGACTAAAATGCAATGCGTGCACTGGGTGAAGGTAGCCAAATTTACTATAGACCAACAAATAGAATAAAAACAAAATGCGAAAAAAAAGAAGAACAAAAAGAATGAGAATAGGAATAAAATAAAATAAAGCAGCAGCAGCAGGATTGAGGGGGAAGGGACAATGGCATCCACTTTGACCCAGTCTCTGCCTGTTCAGTCAGTCTGGCCACAAACCGCCTGCGGCTTTTCTTAAAGTCCAATAGCCAACTGGCAGCTGAGGTCGATGCGGATGCGGATGCGGATGTGGATGTGTATGTGAATGTTGGCGCCTTAAAGCGCTTTAACTTAAGTGCAAAATGTACGGAATAGTCGTCAAACATTGATTTTTAGTGAGGCATCTGGCTTAGGTACAGCTTACAGTTAAATAAATTCTAGGAATGTCATTTGCAGGGCAATCAATAGATGAAATTGTTGTCGTGGTCACATTTCTGTCTTTTCTTTCTCTTATTTTGAAGTCAACACATACTTACATACTTTGTGTGGTCTAACAAAAAACCAAGCAGCTGAATCCTTGATTTCACTTAAGGCTTACAGCTTAAGCTCTAAATAGTTGTCAGTAGTTTTGTTTTCTTTGTCTTTTTTTTCTGTTCATTTCTTTTCAGTTCAATAATCATATTCGATTTCAAATTTATGCTGCTTGATTTGAGTGCTATTTGAAAGCAGCCAACAGTTTTATAAGCAAGCTTACATTTTCATGCGACATGTCTTTTGAAACTTAAGGCTTGATCATGTGGTTTCCCCTCGTTTTATTTTATTTCCTATACCTTTACAGAGGGGATGATAATTTTGTCGTAGAGCTTGCAACGCTTTAAAGTAGATGTCAATATATATTCTTGATCTGCATCATCAGCCGAGTCCATATACTCAAGTTCGTCTGTCCATCTATCTGTTTCTATGGAGACTATTTGCTTAATTGTAAAACTATCTTGATGAAACTTTGAAAAATATCCATCTTTTAGCTGCTGTCAGTACTTATGCGGATGGTAAACAATCGGAAAATTTCTTAAAGATTTCTGATATCAGCAGGTGGACATCGGCTTGGAAGAGTTGCGGTTCATTCTTGTTAATAACTACAATAAATCGAAATAAAGATTTAAGGCTTGATCGTATGACTATAATCGTATTTAATTTAGTTCTCACTTAAAAGCAGTTTAGACGAGCTTTAGACTAACCCTTAAATGGAACTGTCTTATGTCATTTAATCGATAATACCACGTTATATTCAAATTAATGCTAATGTCAATGGATTGAGTGCCATTTGAATTTTCGCCGGGTTTTGCAATTATTCAAGCAGCGAATTGCAGTTAAGGGTGTGCATGTGTGTGTGTGGGTGCATGTGTGTGTGTGTGTGTGTGTGTGTGTGTTGTGTTTGCGCCACATTCTCACATATTCACATTTTGCCGCTTATCCGGTTTTTGCGTATTAATGAGTTTTCCAATAATTTCGAATGGGCCATCGGGATTGTGGCCGCAGTGAGGGAGGCACTTAGTGTTATTGTTCGGCTCGTCATCATCAGCAGCCGGAGCAGGAGTAGGAGCAGGAGCAGGAGCAGGAGCAGGAGCATCGTCTGGCATTTAATCATTTATTTCGACACCAGGACGCACTGGCGTTTGCCTCAACCGGCTGACAACAACAAATTTTTTGGCAGGAATCGAACGCAACTCAATCAACGGCAATGCCAGGGACGCTGCCCCCAGCGGCATTCAACGCTCTCCCCTGTCCTAAGTTAAACCTACAACTCGAGCAGTCTATCTGTGTGTGTGTGTGTGTGTGTGTGTGCGTGTGTGCGTGGGCTGCAGCATAGTTTGCCGCAACTTTCAATTGTTGGGGGAATTCGCCAGAACATTTTATGCCACTAGGAGTCTCGGAGCGAGATGCCGTTTCATGACGCGCTATCGACATGGATGGGCAAACTGATGTGGAGCAGCAGCAGCAGCAGCAGCAGCAGTTGAGGGTGGAGGCACGTGGCAGGTGGCAAGGGAGCCAAACGGAACCGCTTGTTAATGTTAATGCTGTTAATGTGAACTTTGGGCTTGTAATGTATGTTTGATAAGTTAATTTTTCGCTGTTAGCACCCAACGAACACATTGCTAGCTGAAATGGCGAACCGAACGGAAACAAGCTTATCATTCAACCCAAATTGCCATACACTAAGCGAAAAAGCGTTCCCAGGGCAACAAAGCCATTAAAATGCTTCGGCAGCCGTACCATGTCCCCTTCAACTTCAACGCTCATCACTGGCTCCATGGAGGTAGTAGTCATTGATCAAATCATTTATTGCCGACCCTCTGTGATTGCCATGCCAGTAGGCCCCAAACTTGGAAAGTTATTCATTAGTGTTTCAAGTAACAAGCATTGCTGGTAAAGCTTTCCCAAGACGACCTAGATATTTGATGATTAATCGGAAATCAGCTATAGGAATCAACAAAAATGCTGTCGAAGTGCATTAAAGCAAAAGATGACGACAAGTTAACTAACTTTTATTATTTAAATAGGAAACAATCCAAATGTTTGTCAACACTTATTTTTAAATCTGATATCCAAATGAAATTTGTACAGTTGATAAATATGTTGCCAAGGTATACTCTAACCAAAATACATATTCAAAATGATGTGTCTCGTGTGTAAATAGTCTCTGAGACAGGTAGACAGACAGATGGATAAGGTATACTCTAAAATACAAATTGAAATAGAGTATGGTATCCGACAAGTTATAGTTAAGACAGATTACTTATAGACAGATATAGGAAATATCGACTCGGCTGTTAACACTAATCAAGATTACTTATACTTCATGTGGTCGGTCCGAAATGCTTCCTTCTGCCTTTAAGATGCTCCTTTAACCCATTTGTATCCCTCAACTCATGAAACAATGCTGATTATTTGAATTATTTAGACAGGCAGTCGAGCAAAATACTATTTAAAAATATCCATTTATGGTGATTATTTTTGTGTTCATTTCATTCACTTAGGAATCTTAGGAAATCCAGCGAAGTGTTTGAATATGATTGGCACTGCTGTTTGCTCTTGTTACTACTACTTATTTAAGTACAATCGACAGACATGGAATGGGAATTCAAGCCACAAGTTGGTTGCAATGCCATTGCCAAACACCATAGTATCCCCAGTGGTTGGTATCGTTGCCCGCCGCTTGTTATCCTTTATCCTGGTGCGCGAGCGCTCCCTTGTAATCAATGAAATTACTTTTTAGTTCAAGGCAGCCAATAGTGCTGCGAAATTAAATTATTGTTAGCCAAGGCAAAGGCAGCATCAACAAAAACAACAACAACAACAAAAACAAAAACAACAACAACAACAACACAAATAATAGCAAAGCGCTTCCTCTGAACGCTTGCTAATGAAGTGTTGCCAAAACGTAGATGGGATTCGAATTTGGGGCGGACTTTTGGGTGTCGGTTCTGACTCTGACATTTTTCAGATATTTTGGTCGTTTTTAGCTGGGTGTTGCATACATTTGCTCTTAATGGCTTTGGGGAATTCCAATGACGCTTATAGCCGGGCTGGCTGCCAAACAGCCAACAGCATCAGTTGAGTACTCGTCGCGGGGCATCCTCAGGGAAATTTGCTTTTGAAACTTGGCTGCTGGCTTTGCTGGTTACTTCAGCGTCGGCAAAAGACACCAAAGACACTTAAAGTCAATTGCATAAAGCAAAAAAGACCAAAACCAAAAAAAAACCCTAAAAAAAGGGTACAAGCTTCAAGCTGGACAATAACTCGTCTATGGTCAATGATTTCGTGATGAATGATCCTTGTTTGCGCTTACACCATCCATAATCAATGGCTGCTTTCATGTCCCTAAATATTTTGCACAAAAAATACCCCGTCTTATCTTAGCAAAAAACTATATTCATGAGTCTTTGAGTTCCTTGCTCTTTACAAATGCCCCATGGATAATTTGGACTTATTATGTATTTCGCAGCTACACTCGACTGAAATTAATTCAATTTCAGTTCTAAAGATTCTAGTGGCATGCCCTCTGGGGCATTGAACTCTTCTTCTTCTTCTGTTTTTCCTCCTCATTGCTTCGCTTTAAGAATTTCAGAACTTTTAATATTAAGGCTACACTATTAAATATTAATAGACCTTCAATTAATCTTTGTACGCTTGGGAGCACTTATTGAATGTTTCAAATCTTCTCTGTGGTTTATCAGTAAATTGACAGCCAGCAATTTTCGCAAGTTTTAAAATCAGTTCATTTCTTATTTATATTTATATTTATATTGTTTTAATACCCTATATATATTGTTGATCAGCAGCATTGTCCGAGTATAAAAATAGATTGCAAATTTGTGTCGGTCTGCACTTGTCGCATCGACATTTTAACGAACTGGTGCAACTTTTTTCCGCAACTGCGCAACACTATTAAATCAAATTAACTTAATATGCTGCACCACGCACACAATAATTCCATCAGCGAGCCGTGAGTACAGAGTGTCCCTTTTCCCGTGTCCCTTTTCCCTTTTCCCGTGTCCCTTTTCCCGTGTCCCTTGTCCCTTGTCCCGCATCCCGCGTCACGGACCCATATGCACTGGAGTGTGTGGCTGTCTGAGTACTGCTAATAAACGTCATCGATGCATCGATGCATGTCAATTAGTGTGCTGGGTTTGGGGCATCAATGCATCTTTGGCAAGTACAGCAAAAACTGCATCCCACATGAATCGCAACTGTCAATTGCCAGGCGGAAAGTGGGGAGGTGTGTGGTGTTTGGGGCGGAAGTAGAAGGCAACGGCAGCACATTGCTAGCTTACCCTTGCCGCATCTGCCAGTCAATCATCCAGATGGCGAATGATGGCAATTGCCACGCCGGATAAGCAAATGCAGCAGCAGCAGCAACAACAACAACAACAACAACAACAACAACAACAAGTGCAACTGCAACAGGAACAGCCACAATGTCACATTAACAGCAATTTGCTGAGCACAGCAGCAACAACAACAACAACAACAACAACGGCAACAGCAGCAGTTAATCAGCAACTAACTGCAAATTCAAATGCAACATCAAGTTTAACTTCTTTACAGGTCCTTTTGTTTGTTGTCCTTTTTTTATGCAAAGCCAGTGAATCCTTTCGACATAATTTCCCTTAGTTGCACATGCAAATGACTATCTCATTAGCAAAAGCAACAATAGACAGGCCGAGATATACCATACTACATTGTTATCTGCATTTGTATATATATTATATATATATTGATAGTTTGTATAGGAACAATCATTGTTAGGTCTCTGGTATACGTTTTTACTAACATAAAAAAAATGAGTTTTCAACTTTTAAGTTATATTTTATTATAAATGGTTACATGGTGTCTTCGCCTATCTCGATCCTTCAACTGATATATGTATATATATATATACATATATATATATATATAGCGGTACGATCCGGTCCGTCGTCGAGTCCTGAGTGGCTGAGGCAAAAATACGTAGTACCTAGTATAAATAGAACTGATGAAATCCGAGCTATTGCAAAATGTGGGGTACAAAATGAGGACGGACTTTTTTGGGGTCTTTCGATGTGTTACAACATTCATGACAAAACTATAATACCCTCTGCAATTAAATTATAGAACATTTTCTGTTCTCAAATAGAATTTAAATGAATTTTTCCCAAGTTTCTATCTTCATCGCGGAGCTCCAATAAGTATATTTCCACAAGTGCATTCATTTGTTTCCTTCGTCTGTTATTTGGCAATGCTTGATTCAAATACGAGTTCCAGTGTTTGCCCCCACATATGAGAAAGTGAATCTATTTTTTTGTTTATCTTGTTGCCAAAGCATATTTCATTAGTTTGACAGTCGTGTTTGGTGCTGTCAATTTTTTCAGATCTCCCATTTGTTTTTACGCACACATTTAAGAGTTTGGTGGGGGGTGAATTCATCTACTTGCAGATGGGGGGGGAGACAGTATGTTTGCATTTGCATCCAAGAATATGCCGCGGCACATGAGTGAGGGTGAGGGGTGAGGGGTGAGTAGTGCGCTGATTTTGCGTCGTCATCAGGTCGAGTGGCAGCATTTAATGAGGTGCAAATGAGCTTGTCTTGACAGCAGCAGCTTCAACAAGAGCGCGAAGAGTCACAGCACTTTCAAAGAAAATTAGCCTGGCAGGAGTAGGCCAAGTGGCAGTCGCCCAAGACACGCTCAAGACCCCAAACAGGACGAGTGCCGCAAAATGCTGTTGCCGCTTTACGTTTTTACCGTTTTACATTTGTCAGTTTTGTTGCTAATTTCTTCAGTTACTTTGCTTTGCTTTGCTTGGCTTTGCTGTGCTCTGCTGTTTGTCTGTCTGTCTGCCTCTAAGCTCGTCTGTGACTGTCTGTAAATTTTACATATTTCTATGGAAATTACCTTAGACAGTGAGGACGCCAGACAGACGACAGTCAGATGCGAGGCACGTAGACGTGGTTGTACCCACTTAACATGATAAGCGACAAGACACCTAACATGTTCAACACGACACCTTCACAACAGAGCCACATGTGGCAGTTGCAAGCGGCAGGAGCGCGTGTGTGTGTCTCTGTGTATGTGTGTGTGTGTGTATGTGTGTGTGTGTGGTACTCTTGTACACACGCACACTAGTCAAATGCCTGCGGCAGCATCGTTGTACATCGCCCCATATCCTTCTGCTGCCGCGCCTTCTGCTGACTCGGATGAGTTTTTGCTAACACCCCTCCCCACCCCTCGCCAACAGAACCCCTCTGTCACCCGTTACTGGCGTCCTTTCGCGCTGCATGTCTTTGTCGTTGTCGTTGTCGGTTTTGTGGCTCTGGCTTGCCAGCTAGCATATCTTGCCACAATATTAAGCAAGTGCGTATACGTGTGTGGCATAAGTTGCCGCGACATTTACACTCAATTTCGACAGCCAGTCCCTAAAAACACCCAACACACACCCAGCACACACCCAGCACACACACACTCGCCGCTCAGGCCGCCCCATTAGGCATCAGGCAGCGAGTCAAGCACTCGAAGCCATTGCTTGTTTTACATTTCTGGCAAGGCACACAAATAATGAGGTTTCATATTTGAGCTCGATTTACTCTAATGAAAGAAGGCATGTTTAAAGATGTAGTTTTCTCACTAGTTGGTTGGCAGGTTGCTGTTGCTGTTGCGAGACTGAAGTAATATGCAACAGTAAATTTACACCATAAATAAATATACATGGACAACATATACATACATATGAATGTAGGAATGGGAAAAGACACGGAACTTCAGGAACAAAAGGGAACTCGAAGTGGTCACCGTTATTGAGAGACAGGACACTGAGAGAGAGCAGAGAGATCAGAGAGAGCAGAGAGAGAATGTGAGTGAGTTTTGCGAGCATTCGATGCCGAGTAATCGTATAAGTTGAAGTGAATATGCACTATTTAGTAAGACTTGATATTAATATTAATAAACTATAATTATAATAATAAATAATACTGTAATTTTAAAAACTTGCCAGCAGCAAACAGAAACGATCTCAAATTTGCTGAAGTTATGTTTAGTTTATAAATTTCTAAGAGCTACAGTTTTCAAGAATATCACATATCCTTGCAGATCGGAGTCAAGCTGTCGATATCCAGCTTTGCACTATAATTAATAACAAAACACCTTATTGTTCATATTGAGGTCCGATGTTGATGATATTTTCGAAGGATATCTTGGATATAAGCAAAAAGGGTGTACAGATAACAACTTATTTTTGTACTTTTATGATAGTGCTGCTCTTATGAGGTCAAAAAATTACATCAACTCCCATATATATATATATATATATATATATATATATATAAGCATTTAAAATATCTCTGTGTTTTATTAAAATTTGTAAATATTAATTTGTTGGACATTGTATTCCATATAGACCAAGCAAAGCAATTTTTATTGTTTATAATTTAGGAAATGGATCTATATGTTTATTTTAGTGTATCTTTATGTATGTGTAACATTTGAATTGAAAATATAAATTTGTAAAGCACTTTATCACAATTGTTATTTATATGCATTGATTTTGCATTTATCGTCTGCAGCAATTTAAATTTGAATTGAGCCCAGTTACCCAGTTGAGCTTTAAGCCAAATTTGTGCACCAATTTCTCAATGATAATTTTTGCAATTGTCATTTGATGTCTTTCAACTCGGCCTTCGAGTGTTTTCACTAGCTTTCCTCTTTGCAAGAAACTATTTTCATATTTCAATGTGTATAAACACTAAGCAGACAAAATTTGTCATTGACAATTTACAATAAGCGAATGTTGAATTTATATAAATATTTCAGTGCCACATTTTAAAACTATTTTCGAGGCATGTAGCTTATTTGCAACATCAAACAAATTGGCTGTCGCCAAAGCGCCTTTACTTGTGTCAATAGAGATTTTGAGCTTTAAATAAGTACAAATGAATAACTCTAAGCCATATTCATGCTCGATGTATTTTTGAATGAAAGTCCAATTATTTTCATTGGTCTCTATTAACACTAATCGAAGGAATGTAAAGTGGTTTATATGTATATGTATATGTACATATGTATGTGTATGCATATCGCATAGTTTGATTTGATTTTTAGTTTGGACAAACAAATAAAATATGGCAAACGAATTTCCATTGTTTTCCAATGGAATGCTGGCTGGCGTTTACTTATATTTCTGATTGCTCTTCAGCTGCTCGGGGAGCATAAATTCAACAACCTTAATATGAGGCGTGTGGCTGACCAACCGCAAAAAGTTTGCATGCAACAATCGCGCAACTGTTGCTATTTTTTTCAATACACTTTTGTGGTGGTGCAAAGCAAAAAAAAAAAATAAATAAATAAAATAAATAGTAATAAATAGTAATAAAAAAAGGAAAATGATTCGAGTGGAATAAGCGATACTCTGAAACAGTAACACAAACAGCAAAGGAGTTTAAAGAAATTACTCAACACTCAATCAAACAAACATTCATTAATCATTCAAACAATTTTTTTTTTTTTTACTCTTGCAAGGGGAATTCGAATGTAAAATATAAATAAATATAAATATATATGCATATTCACTTTTTTTTTATTTTATTTTATTTTTTTTGAGTTTTGAAGAGATTTTTTCTAAATGTTTAATTTGAGATCGGTGTCCACCTCGAAAAGAACATTTAAAATTCGGCATGTTCGGTGTGTTATTTAATTTGTGTTGCAGTTTTCGATTAAAGACACAAACACTTACTTAAAGCTGCATATATTGAACAATTTAATAGTAAAGATTATGGAGCAATATTCGCTATGACTAATTATCGTCGTAGCCAGCTTATCATTACTACTATACACATTTTTCACAATCACAACTTAAATGCAGGCCTTACATATAAATGAACAAAAAAAAAATTAAAAAAAGCAATAAAATTAATACGCAAAAGCAATAGCCATTGAATGTTGCATGAATGGAAATGTTGTAACATTTTTGGTGACACAAATGTGTGAAATGTTGCAGTTGCCCTGCAGCTGTAAGGGCGTCGTCCAGGCAACGATTCGGAATGAACAGATTTAAGCCGCTTTAAAAATGGCTAAAATTCGAATAGCAACAAATAAACTGTAGCTTGTTCACATCACGTTGTTCTCAATACCGAGTCTGCCGAGTCTTTTTCAAATTTGCTGCAAAGGATTTCGAAATCAATTTGATTTGCAGGGAAGACGATTTGTTTCTATTTTGTTCCGAAGGGTGGAATGTTGAGGGGTGGCTTTGATTTGAAGTGGGGCAGCTGTTGAGGCGCGAGGTTAACGGAATGCAGCCCGTTCGCAATCAATATGCAATGACAATACTGTTGCCTATTGCCTATTGTCTATCTAGCTAGCTGGTGATTCGCTTCTCGCTTTTGTCAATTTCCACGGCCCATCGCTCCCTTACCACAGCTCCTAGCTGGTCCCAGTTCTCCCAATCCTGTTTGATTTCATTGTTTGGTTTGTTTGTTTGTTTGCTTGTCCGTTCGGTTGGCGAACTGACGGGTTTGGTGGATTGGTTGGCTGGTTAGTTGGTTGGCTGCCTCACTGGCTGCCCGCAGCAGCGGCAAAAACACATTTGACTTGGCATTTTAATGACGCTAACAAACAGGATTTGCATTGCTGCTGTTCCTAGTAGCCTGAACTTTAATACATTAACAAGCTAAATATACAGATTTCCTGCTGCTTTTCGAAGTATCATCTTTCACTTTTTTGCATATCGATCCAATTTATTTCTATCATAACTTGAACAGCGAACAATTGAATTTTTATTCTTTTAATGGATGAATGGTCGGTGAATTGAGTGCCGCTTATGAAATCACTCCAAAAAATAATGGCTTTTGATAATACAATTCAATTAGATAACATTTGAGATCAAATATATTTTGATATTAATAGTAGATAAAAATGTTGAATTTCCACAGCACATGAAGTATACTTACTAATATATCCACTTGTTGCAGAAAGCGTTTTAGTGGTTTTTAATACAAAAAAGATAAAAATAGTTTGCTCTTTTTTCAAAGACCAAATATTTGTGCAAATTATTTTGTAATGGAAAATCAAATTGCATCAAATTCGCAGACAATTGCAGTAAAATGAGCAAAAAACAAAAAAAAAAGCCAATATAAAAGGAAAGCCATCACAAAATGCGCTGGTTCGATTTACACTTTGTTTCATTTCCAGCCACTCCCCCTGCAACACACCGTTTTGGACCGCAGCAGTCGACAGCTGTTGTAGCAATTGAGCTTTGGGGCGCCCCTCAACGAGCAGCTAGCAACAATGTTGTCGCATTTGTAACTGTCTTGCAGTCGACCAGGTTTCCCAAAACAATGCCGAGAACAACAGCAATGGCAACAACAAGAACAGGACGAGCAAGCCTGAAGACAAGTGTGCCACAAGTGTGCAAGGGGAACGCAAGGAAATCTGCTATGCTCCCCCGTTTGAGGGTTACACTTTGTGGCATGGACAACCAGCAACATGCAGCGAGTTAAAGGATTCCAATCAGCACAGCTATTGTTCTTGAGACATTTGCCGAAAATTGAAGATAATTGAAGTGTAAAGCGTAGAACGGAAGTGCAGCAGTCAGCAACAGCTCAACCCCCAACCCGCAACACCCATCCACCCCTCCGCTCAGCCACTCAGCCCGCCCATCCCTTTTGCCCAACCCACATCCGGTCGATGCACATCCGAAAATGCACTGCTTATCCGTGCCCAACTCCGTCTCCGGTGGAGTCTCTACTTTTGGGTGCTGAATGTTGTCCGGGGCACGTTATGCAATACAATTTTGGCTGCTTGACTTTGCGTACCACTTGCTGGGTCACGTTGCAAAAAGCATATCCTTAAGTTAAGCAGTGCTTCAATAAAGTTTCTTGACCATCAGCCATCATAACTTTATGAGACTCTAAACTTGTACTTTTACCTACTTCATTTTGCTGAAAGCTGTAACAATATTAATTGGAAATAGGTATAAAAAAACATTAAAAATTAAATCAGTTAATATTGAGCAGTTAGTTTACTCAATAATCAGCATTTCCTTGCATAACATCAGGAACAACTTTCTTGCTTCATCAATGTGAGACTTTCAAAGACTTGTGTGCTTATCTCACAGAATTCGGTTCTCATTTGACGACATGACATGCGAAGAGCCAGAAGCTTGGCACAACTTGGATGATATGTACATATGTGTGTATATCAAAGATTGTCTGAGTGACACTCCTTGTCTTAAGCAATATAAACTGTATATTCCGGTCCAGAAAATGATCCACACGTAAACACTGAGATACGGGACAAGGAGGCAGCGGGTGGTAAAACTCCAAGTAAATGGGTCTAACTGTTTACCGCATCAACAACAACAACAACAACAACAACAACAAGCAAGAAATTTTGTGGCATGCAGAGACAGTGTCCTTAAATGGAGCTGGGGCCATCTTCTTCTTTACACCGTCCTGCAGGACACTGCATGCAGAACAACAAAGTTGGCTCAGTAATGAAACCAAAGGACATACCACGAAGGCAATATGAAAGTTGCGCTGGCGAAAGTAAGCCAAAGGGGGATGCGGTGCCGGTGGAGGGGATTTGTGGGTTGGGAGAAAGTGCAAGAGCTTATGCCAAGTGTCAGCTTATGTTGACACTTGGCTTGTGGTCGCCTCCAGCAGTGTGTGTGTGTGTTTGTGTGTGTGTGTGTGTGTGTGTGTGCAGAACTGATAGCATAGTGTTATATGTTGGATACCCAAGAACTAAACATATTGCACAAATTTGTCGTGCACTAGTTAAGCATAAATTAGGCAACTGTTCTACAAATTTATATTGTTAAGTGTCCGATAACAATTGGATATTGTTGAACGTAAGAGGCCTGTGGGCACAGCATGTGGGGCAGATACTTCGACTAAGCACCAATAATTAATATTTAAATTTTATGAAGCAAAATGAATCGATACAAAAAGATGAGGAATTGCTAACGTGCAACATTTTATAGTTGTTGCTTAAATTACACATAAAATATCTCATAATACCTAAATTTATTTATTCCTATTTTATTTTCTATTGTGATACGAGCAGTGTAGTATTTATTAAGTTCGGGTATTCATATATATTTTTTTTTTTGGAAATCCAATTGCAATAATATAAATAATGCAGAAGTCGATGGGGAAAATTAATGTAATTTTTGTTTTCCATATTGTTGTTGATCGCTTCTTTAGTGCCGCTCGTAGCAAACAAAAAAAAAAAAAGAACTTAGAAATGGATATGGAAACATGAAAATCAAAATAAAAACAAAAAAGGACACAAATCAAATGCACGGCGACGAAGCATATAAAATTGCTTTGCCACCGTGATTGAAGCAGCCGCCGGCAAATTTCAGTTTCGCGATAAAGAAAAGAAGGGTTGTGGGGCATGGTCGAACCTTGTGTAGCTCCGCTCAGCTCCGAGCGGAAATGTCATTGGCAATCCAATGCGGCAAGCGATGACGCTGGCAGCGACGCGACCCCGCGACCTCGCGACCTGGCCAGATTGGCAACAGTTGTATAAACGATTCAAATGTTTACTTGGTAATATGCGAAGCATGTGGCTTGTACCCGCTGCACTGTTGCTGTTGCTGTTGCTGTTGCCGATGGGGACAGCAACATGGGAGGGGCTGCAGGCAGTAGACAGAAGGCCGCATGCAGCATACAGCATGCAGCATGCAGTTGGCAGCTGGCAGCTCAGGTAGTGGCAGCAAAAATCAAGCGAAACGAAAACACAGCCTAAAGGGGCCAACAAAAATCCCGAAAACGAATGAATGAAAAAAATTCCACTGTGAAATAAGAGCAGCATCAAAATCAAATCAAAAACAACAACAACAACAGCAACACTCAGAAAAATATCATTCAGATTTCCCCATTTGAGATTTCGAATCGAGCGTTTCTAATTTTAAATAATTTACATTAGTATAATTTGAAAACAATATACGGAAAAAAGAGAGAGAAACTTTATGGTTTTTACAACGATTCACATTTCGATCTTTTCTCCGAGTGTTGTGGCATACACACACACACACACACACACATACTCTCACATAAATGTTCAACAGTGTAACATGTGAAATTGCATGCAGATGAACATCAGAGTTGGGTGGGTGTGGTCGATGGGCGGGTGGGAAGTCCTTGGCTTAAAATGACTGCGACTCGCTCAATGATTGCATAAAAAATATAGATGCGTTTCATCATTCACCCAATATCAGTTATCCATGGCTGAGGCATGCCATCGGCCAGTGGAGCCCAAGTGGGAGTGGCCCCGGGTAACAGTTAACCGTTCCTTTAGATTGCAAAATTAAAGTCGAGCCGCGTTATTATTTTTCCACTTACCTTACCCATTGCATGTGGGTATAAGCAAACCGATCTCAGTACTATAAGAACTATAGATTCCAAATTTGGAATGTAAACTATCAAATACCATAAGCAAATCCAGGTTGAAATGCTTCTTCTCTTTATTCAAGTTTTGCTCTATTTAAAATAACACATTCATGTTCAGTCATTGCACTCAATTTAAGGATTTTTCATTTGCGTTAACAATTAAATTTGTACACAATCTTATATTCATTAAAAAGAGTGAAATAAAATAATAAACCAACAAAACTGAAATTTCTATAAATCTGAAAAGAAAAACTAAGACTCTGATATATAGAAAGCATATTTTATTTACTCACTGCAGAAGCAAGAACATTTTTTTCATTTGAAAGAATGAAATTATTAAGCTCCACTATGCAAAGAATTCTACTGAAAAAATTATTTATTTATTTTTTTTTTGTTATTCAGCTTAGCTTGAAATTCAATGGGTGGATCTGGATGCTGGGCGGTGTCCTGTCAACAGGACGACGCAGACACAGGCGTATATTGCCGAGTCGACGCAGTCATCCGAAAAGTTTTAGTTAGTGGTTAGCAAAACAATCGCAATATGCGAATGCTCCATTTCACTGGAGTCGAATATATGTATGTACATATGCAGATACATTAATATGTTAGGTTAGGTTGAACGGTTGTCGACCAAATATACCACCAAAACCCCAAATAGTCGGGGTTATTTTCTGCTTTGCCGAACGCCTTAAATAAGCACGATAGACGTTTCCAACAGACAAAATATTAAAACAAATCAACACTTCTTTGAAAACAGTAGTATTTTTTTGCCCGGCACTGTACTTGTAAGTAGCACGATGTTAACAAGTGCTGTAAAGTCAAATTGGTTTCGTATTTTGTCTAAATGTGAAGAGTTCTCATAGCATATTTCAACTGTATTGCATTTTCTATATCTGTGTGTGTGTATGTGTTTGTGTGTGTGCATGTGCGTGTGCGTGTGTGTTTGTGTGTGTGTGTTTGTCTGGTATTCACTTTTGGCATTCCGTTGCTATGCCGTTAAAGTCGCTATGTTCTTTTAGGAGGACCTGCAAGCTGTCAGCGCAGTCAGTCAGCTCGGGGCGGTAACTGCACACGACCGTAACCAGAGTGACAGCTTAGAACCACACACACGAAAAACACACACTCACATACACACACTAACTGTCACACACACACTCCACACACACACTCACACACAGGCTGCATTGCACCTTTTTGACTAGCGGATGTGCTGCTGGCTGCTTGCGAGTTTTGTTCATGGGAAATGCGCGCACAGTTTCATTTTTTGCTCATACTATTAACTGACAAACACACACACATATACAAATAGAGACAAAAAGTGAGGGAGAGAGAGAGAGGGAAGGACTCTGTCGCACACACACATACACACACACACACACACGTGTATTCGTTTTAGTTTTATCAGCTTTTGGAAATGCGATTTAAATTATGTGATTTCCGCTTCTGCAAAGCATGCCGCAACAATGCTCTGTCGCTTTTGAGAACCACCACTCTCTCTCTCTCTCTCTCACGCTCTCTCTCTCTCTCTCTCTCTCTCTCACTTGCTATCTCATTTCCTAGCTGCTGTTTTCAGCAAGGAGTGCAAGGGACATTTTGCTGCTGGAGTTGCTTCTGCTGCGTTTTTATTCTGTTGCAGCCATTTGCTTTAGCTTTTAATGATGGCCACTTCAGCGTTTCCGCTTGTCGACGGCACAGTGGGCGTTTGGCGTGGCTGGCTGACTGTGGTTTGGCTCTGCTGGGTAGGGTTGGGTTGGACTGGGTTGGACTGGGCTGGGCTGGGCTGGGCTGGCTGACTGGCGTGAATGTAGCTCGTAAATTTGTTAGTTTATTAGCGCAATTTCCGTTGCTAATTAATTGCTAGGCCCCACACACACACACACACACACACACACACAAAAGGGGGTAGAGAGACAGTTGCTGGATTTCAATCTGCTCATCTCTTGCACACCCCTTCCCAATCCCCTCCACCGCCTACGTGCTGTGAGATATAAGTGACATGAAACTGCAATTTTAAAAAAGCCGGATATTTTCTGTGTATCTCTCAACTATGGCAAAATTGTTGGCTTTTACTGCGGTTTGTGCCTGACTGCCAGAGCCCGACCCCGATCTCTATTCTGACCCCGCCCTAGCTTCAGCCCCATTCCCCATCTCTCTGACTGGCACTCTACTGCCTGCCTGCCTGGTTGGGCCTGCGGATTATCCAAGCCAATTTGCTGTGCTGCATATTTCTAATTAATTAAGCTGCCTGCTGTAGTACACGGTATGTGTATGCGTTTTTTTTTTTTTTTTTTTTTTGTTTTAACGGTTTCGCTATGGTGGTTAGAATCTCCTGGAGATACAGAAGACCCATGCCAACTGCATGCACGATTCAAAGACAACGTCAATACATAGGTATTAAACTCGCCCCACACACACAACTCCAATACCGACGGTATTACCGTGAAGTATTACTTCGCCGGGGTGGGTTGCCTAACAAGGCAGTCTTCGTCACTCGCCGCTCAGTTTCGCATAATCTCAGATTCCTCTGTATGCCTATGATGAGCTGGCGGACGTCTCTCCAGTGTGACGGAGATTCCGTCGTGTACCGCACCAAGTACTCTGGTTGGGGCACTGACATTGTGGTGTCAGTGTACCTCACGCAATGGTACATTACGAGCTCTGGACTCTCCTCCCGCGACGGGCAGGTTGGCCACTCTGGGGTATCCTCGTGGACCTGAAAGATTCTCTGTGACCTGAAAGAAAGTGGGATGGATAGTAATCCAACTCACCTGTTTTCCTCTGGATCCATTCCTCGTTCTTTGGTATCAACCGATGGGTCCACCGTCCGTTGCACGCTGGGTTCCATCTCGCTTGCCTCCTTGGATTTGACCACGACATTGTTGACTTGCACCTGTGTGTACTCGATTACTTTGCGGCTTGTAATGAGTACGGCCTCTGTCTTATGGCCCTGTCGGCCTTATCAGCCGACTCATACTGCAAGTTATGACCTGCTGTTGTGGTACTCTTAATGCCAGCCTTACCATGCGTGTGATGTGCATGTGTGTGTGTGTGTATATATGTGTATGTAGGCAAGTAAACTTCAATTTATTGTTTATTTGATATGTGTTTTATTTTTCAATAACAATTTTAATTGATTTATAAAGTTTTTAAAGTTTTCTGCAGGTTGGGAGATGGAATAGGCGTTCATTTTATACCCTTAACCCATTAAAAATGGGTTAAAAGGGTATAATGGTTTTGTGCAAATGTATGTAGGCAGAAGGAAGCATCTCTGACCCCATAAAGTATATATATTCTTGATCAGGATCAACAGCCGAGTCGATATAGCCCTGTCCGTCTGTCCGTCCGTCTGTCCGTTCGTCTGTCCGTCCGTCCGTCTGTATGAACACGTGGATCTCAGAGACTATAAGAGCTAGAGACTCGTGTATCAGGCGCAGATCGAGTTTGCTTTATTTGATCGATAACTGCCTCAGCTTCTGAATTATCGATACATTTCGATCTCCGATAGCAATAAATGCCACAATTTAAGGGGCAGAGACTTCTTATATATACATAATATGCATAGACATATTATTGATTAATTGCCGAAATTTCATTAAGATCGGATAAGAAACACCCAAGTTATAGTCGGAAATATATCGTCATATTGATCTCATTTCTATCAGCAGCCGAAAGCATTTTCTGCATACATATAAATAGGCGAGCGCATGTGTGAGAAAGAGATGGCATGATAATCGACGCTAGCGTGAATACATTTGTGTGTATTATTAAGAGCCCCGATAACTACTCTTTCTTGTACGTGTATATGCGTGTATTTATGTATGTGTATGCACGTGTTTGTAGCCATTCAATTCAACTTATCTTAAAGGGAAATTTGCCAAGAAAACTAGAATATATTTAACAACTGGGTTATAGGTATATCGTAGTCGAGTTAACTCGACTACAGCATTTTACTTGTTTAGAATGATCTACTACCAACAAACAATCAAAATCAGTTTTATAAACTTCGAGGCAAATATATATCAAATAAGAAAAAGCTCTCTCAATTTGCTTGTCCTTGTTTGAAGCCTTTCGATGATGTAATTGTCTGTCGGCTTCAAAGAGTCGATCTATACAAATATCTATGTATATACGAGTATATTAATTGTTGAGCTAAAAGGTGATTTTTTAAAGAACCTTTTCAGAAAGTTGTTGGCGGTTCGCTGATGGCTAAATCGGCTACTGCCATCTTTCACTTGATGAGTTCACCTGAATTTCTGACAAGCCGAGTTAAAGCTACTAAAGACTAGCACAAAACCTCAACGACGGCTCCGACAGCGAGCGGCGACAAGCTATAAATTATAATTTACAAGACATGACTGCCAAACAAATGGCAGTCGTTGAGCCACTGCTCCTATCTCTCTCTCTCTCTCTCTCTCACTCTCTCTCACTCTCACTCTCTCTATCTTTCTGTCTGTCGGTCTGTGACTTTGACAAGTTTTTGATGGTGTGCGCCCACCAAGCAGCAGAAGCGCCGCACAGTGGTTCCAACTAACGTTTCACATTTGACATTACAAACGGTTAATTTGATGAACTCTGCACTCAAACACAAAACAAGAGATATTTTAGATCATATCTGTTTCTACATTTGTAGATTTTATCTTTATTCGAGAGCTGTGCATACTTACTTTAAAGAAACATTGTTTGTTCAATTTCAAAACGATTTCTGTGTTTATTGACAATGGTCCAAATCGGTCATGCGTCCAAATTTTAAGAAATATAGAAATTTGCTTAAAATAACAATTTTGTTTAGTTTCAATCATAAAAGGACAATAGTTGAGGTATACACGTGTATATTTTTTTTTGGCAGCGGTTCTAATGTGCAACGGCGACTTCGACGGCAACTCCTCATGTTGCCAGCATTTTTCAATTAACAAACGAACGAAAAATGTATGACATGCCACAGACACACACATCCGCCCACACCAATCCACACAACCATACAGCTACTCGCCACGAAAAATGGGTTCACACACACACACACACACACACACACACACACACATATATGTATATACACACATCACATTTTTCATAGGCATCCATTTTTAGAGCAGCGAATCAAAGCAGCCAAAATGGCGCTGTCAAAGAGGAGCGGCGAATGGTGGGTGTCCAACGGTGGGGGTGGTTGTAGTGGTTGGTGGCATAGGTGTAGTTTGGTTTGTTAGGTTAGCTTGGCAACTAACTAATAACAATAAGGAGAGCCTAGGACGGCGGCATGTGATGTACTTGTGTCATTCGTTTCCTGGCAAAATGACAAGCGAAATGTTTGCCACAAAATTTCATTTAGAAAAGGGTTATTAATATTATCAAATTTGACGCCGAGGGGGTGTTACGAAGCGCTCCTTTACTTAACGGTGTGTGTGTGTTTGTTTGTTTGTCTGTCTGCCTGTGTCCTTTTGAATGTTTCTTAGTCCGCTAAACACCTGCTATTTTTTTGTTTTATTAGGCACTCAACACGTCATAGACAGACAGCTGAGAAGGATGTGCATGTGTGTGTGTAAGTGTGTGTGAATGTGTGTGTGAATGTGCTTATCAGGGCTGTTTATGAATAAGCGAGTGACCATAGAAATATTAATAAGTATATACGTGAAAGTATACACAATATTAATAATAACTTACCGTTAGTAATATTTTAATATTCAAGCTTATCTTTCAAATATAAGGTTATAGAATCTTTGTTTCAGACTCATAATATTAGCTAAACATATTTTACAAAAACTTTAATCTTTAACAACAGCAGAATAATACAGGCCGTTACGGACAGATCCTTTTTTGCATGACATCTAATTTATTTAAATAATTCAATTTATGTCAAAACACAGTTAGATTAATTAATATCCGCGTTCAAAATATAGCTTGAGGTGGTTGCGAAAAATGTGGGCAAGTTAAACTTTCTTTTATTTATTTATTTTTTATTAAGATTCCGTTGTTTTTTTTCTACTTGCTGGTGACTTAGTTCTAGTGCTTTCTATACCTAGTGATTTGGCAGCTTGTTCAAGGGCCTTTCAATTACCCGAAGAGGGCGACAGTAAAAAGCGACAGTTTTGTGACCTCAGACCGTCCTAACTTTGAGTGGATCCCCTTTCACTACATAACAACACACACACACACACACACATACACACATTTTTCACTTGAATTTTTAATGTTTGTCGCATTGGCCGCTTGGTGGCCATTTTAATTGTCAGAGCCATAGTTTACACACCGCCTGCCCCTTCACTGGACAGTTCTCTCATTGGTGCATGAAAAAATATTCAAAACAAACATAATAAATTGTTTTTTTTTTTCCTATTTTTTTCGGTCCAGCAGCCCACAGCTGATTTCCTTGGAGACAAATTAGCCAACAGTTGACACAAAAAACAAGTAGCCGCAAATGTTTGAGCTTTCTTTTTATACCCTTTTTTTTTTTTTGGTAAAAAGGGTATAATGGTTTTGTGCAAATACATACAAACAGGCAGAAGGAAGCATCGAAGACCCCATAAAGTACACTTATTCTTAATGAGAATCTAAAGCCGAGCCGATATAGCCATGCCCATCTGCCCGTCCGTATGAAGACGCGAATCTCATAGCCTGTAGTTCTCATAGGCAGAACGGGGTCTCTTCATTTTATGCATGCGTTTGTCGCAAGCCAGTTAGGATCAATTTGGGGTTTGTAAATAAAAACATGAGCTGCATTCGTTTTTTTACTGTTGCACTTTTTTACTCTTCACTGATAGTGCCTGCAATTGGAAAGGAGTTTTAATGTAATATTATATATATGTATAAAGCTGGGTTCAGGGTATATCGTAGTCGAGCTCACTCAACTACAGCATTCTTACTGGTTTTTGTCAACATATTTGGTCTAGTTGTTTTTTTTTTAACATGTTTTTTTAATATTTTATTTTTTGGGCAAACATTAATAAAGTTGCCCGGGGCGAGCAAGTCAAATGTCGTCTCTGGAAACATTTTAGGATCTGCCTTTATAAAAGTACTTTCCATAAAAAGCCGCTGGAAGCTGCTTGTTGCTTTAAGTTGGCGAAAAACTGTGTCCAAGTGATGACTGTGATAATAAAAAAGTGGAGTTTGAAAGATAAGTGAAGTATTGATAAGTATACATATAAGTATGCTTAAAACTAACATTTACTTTATTTATGATTTATTTTGCCGAATTAGGCTTAGCTTTTGGATTGGTTTTTCTATATTTGATATTATGAAAGTAGTGCGGTGCCATCCACAGTGATAACAATTGAAAACAGTAATGAACTGATTTAAATATCAAATGTTGCATGAACACATTATAGCTAATTTGTTCACATTTACCAATTACCCATATTTGCTTTTACCTCAGTGTTTTTTACAAGTGCTGTTATCTCCAACAGGTCATGAGAGTTTCTTATTAGCTGAAGTGCATTCGAGCCAATTTGATGCTTGTTCTTCTTTTCTTTTTAATGTCATTCAAGATGGGAGCAACGTATCCAAAAGTAGCGCTCAGCCAACTGAGTGTTCACTGCCACAAGCACTTAGCAGCAGCAGCAGTGCAACATACTCCTACAACCCCCTCCCCCCGCCCGACTCTCACTAACCAAGCAACACCCCGCACACATCCACTTTACAGGCAGCGTTTGCTTTTTATTTGCTGTGCACTGCCCTGATTATGCCATGCCCTTAAGTCTTAACAGCAAAAACGGAGAGAGAAAGAGAGAGAGAGGGAGTGAGAGAGAGAGAGAGGGACTGCTTGTGTGTGTGTGTGGCAAGTAAATGCTTAATGTTACTTCAGGTAATGCTTTGTTCCTTCAGTTAATGAAATTTCCATGCGACATTTTGCATTATGCACTGATTTTTTATTGTTGCTGCTGCCTACTATCATTGCCTAGCTGTTGATTCCTTTGGTGTTGTTGTTTTTGTTGTTGTTGTTGTTATTCATTTTGTTCTTCTTCTTGGCTCCACACATGCGTCCAGTTAGAGAAATGGAATTTTATTACTTTAGCGAACAAGTCGTCGAGCGGCAAACTTTAAAATGTGACAGGTATTCTATAAACGCAATCTTTACTAACACTTATCCATATTGTACACACACACACACACACACACACACACACACACACACTGGCACTCACTCATATCCTTGTAAATGCATGTGCAACTAAATGTAAAGCGGCGGTGGGAATTGTTTTGGCCTGGCCAGTCAAGTATTCAGCGCGCAGCATCTCAAAGCTTAGTTGCAAAAATATTTAAGAAATAACAACAAGGACAAAGAAAAAGCGGGCAACAAGCAACTGGAGGAGGGGGTTGTGGTAAGGTGTAATGTGTGTGTGGCATTTGGCTTTGGCTCTGAATCTGAATCTGGCGTACTGTTTAGGTTTTGAGTTCGTCGCTGTTTCGTGGAAGACGATTTAATGCATACAAAATGATTTACACGCCGCTGGCCAAAAAGAATACCCCAGCACGTTGGAAAACTTTGAGAGTCCACACGCCAGAAGCGAATTCCTGGGCATGCCGTACATTAAATACCCTTACCCACATAAATGTAGAAAAACCGACTGATTGCTTTCTATGAGAACGATGTGATATAGTTGTCCGAAGTTGCTGATTTTGTTGCAAAATATTGGAGGCATAATAAAATTCATAAATGTGGTTCTCAACCTTGTTGAAAAAAGGTATTCAAATGAAAACTCGTGTTCAACCGATTTTTCCAGTGGCAGCTATATGTTATAGTGACCCGATCCTGCCGGTGTAAACAAGAAAATGGCGTACCCAACTGGATGCCGTCGCTGTTGTGCGTTGTTCTTGCACAGGTTGTCAACGAATCGCCCATCTCCCCCCAAGCACACACACACACACACACACACCCGGCTATCTGGCCAGGTGTAAAGACTTTGGTCTGGTTTTTGTGCTTCGCTTGCATTTGCTTCTGCTTTTGGGGCTTCCTCTCGGCGCCACATAATCAGCAACGCAGCAGCGCTGAAAAGTATGCTACGCTTCTGCTTTGCCAGAGTGCCCTTATAGCCTATGCTTGCCAGCCTGCCGCCCGCCGCCTCCCGCCTGCCTACCATCAAGCGAAAATCTCTGATGATACGAAATCAACATAAACAACAACAACAAACAACAACAGCAGCAGCATCAACTGTAAGAATAACAACAGCTGTGGGATTAGGGGGCGGTTGCCATGCAGCTGTAGCTCTCTGACTGGGTTTATGGCACAAAAGCAACTGCAAATAGGGTTAACAGCCAGTGCAATTTTCATATTACCCAGCAGCAGCAGCCAAAGTGTAGTTGCACACCCTATCTCTCTGAGACCACTCCCTCCAGCTCCAGCTATCTAGTGTGCCCGGCCAATGCTCCTACTTGCAACGTGTGCGGGCGGTACAGATGCGACCTCGTGGCGAGGAGTTCGTTGAACGGATTGCAGCTGGTTTCACCCATACACATCCACATAGACACACACACACACACACACACACACATACACTCACACTGCTGCCAGGAGAAACATTTCAATGATGAGCACATTCTCACAAATGCATAGGCAAACATATATCGATACATACATATGCGCGAGCATATATACATATATGTATGTATGTATGTGAAAATCTATATGGATAATTGTTGCAGTGCAACAGATACATAAGTGCAATCCAGTACTCAACACTAATTTGAATTTGAATTTAAATTTTTCTACTTTTTAATGCACATTAGCACTCACGGTTGCTATGTTTTTTTGCATGTTGATTGCAATTTAAATTCAATTTTATTTATATTTGATTTTAGTCTTTGATATTGTCCAACTATCGATTTTTTCTAAATTTGCAAATGAATCAATGATTTTATAAAAATATTTTGACCATGGGGAAATTTCAGAAATCTGAACTGTTTCACACAAAATGTATTATTAATAATTAAGAACGTCTATCCAAGGCATGCCGAAGATTACATATCCTTGCAGACCGGAGTAAACTTTATGGTATCTAAATCGCACTAAAGGACTTAAAAAACGTAAAAAACGATTATTCAAATGACCTTTACATATATACACGATTGGTCCCATTACAGCTATATGTTATTGTGATCCTGTCCGGCCGATAGGATCAAATAGCTTTAATGTGAAGGGACTATTTTGCATAGAGACAAATGGAAATGGATAAGGATTCAAATAAAGGATTGATTTGTATTAAATGATTATGACAACAAATTTAAGACTCAGGAACAACATCTACAACGTCTACAAATAAACAATTTGCATTGTTTTATATTTTTTGGAGGTGCCGTGTTGCCTTGATTTTTGTGTGTCGGACCTTTTGTCATTCTTATGCGACTTCAATTATGTTTCGTAGAATTCCCTGAACCTGCAAATCGTTTGTTATTGTCCATTTGGAATAATCAAATTAAGCTTTGCCTAGTTACCACTTCCGTCGAACACACAAACACACAAATACACACACACACACAAATACTCACACACACACACAGAGAGAAGTCTCAAATATGGTATGTTGTCTGCATTAATAACATGAAACGGTGCTCAAGGGGCTGCCCCATCGTTTGGTTGCAAGAACGAAAATGCAAAATTGACAAAGCCAAAATGCCTTAAAGTAAATTCTTGCAATGCAGCAAAGCTGAATACGAACAGTGCCAGCTTAAAAGGCAGCTGTTGCTCTTGTTGTTGCTGTTGTTGCTGTTGCTATTGGATTTCCTCTATTTTTTGGCCAACAATGGAGCTGAGCTCTGGCTGCAAGCTACTAGCGGCTGGTGCAGAACGAAGGAGGAGACGACGCCGTACACCATTAAATCTCTTTAGAACTCAATTCTTATTCCCAACGCAATTTATACAACAAAACTTCACAAACACACACATACATCCGCTAACAATGCTGCAAATTCACAAACTAAGAAAAAAAAAAAAAAAAACATACAACAATAAAGAAAACCCAAAAGAAGAAATACTCTGCAATGCATAAATTTCCAGGTGCTGTCGCACTCACTCTCTCTTCCCTCTCTATCATCCTTAACTCGAGGCTATTCGTTGCTTGTGCTCGTTACTCTGCATTGGGAAATCCTTTCGCTTATCGTTGTTTTAGTGACCAAAATTTAGTCGTAACTTTACCTACTCGATGCCTTTTTTTTTTTATAAAATGTAGTAGTTCAATTCATTTCCCAAATCAATGTTGTTAAATTTTTAATATCACTTCCTAATAACAAAAAAAAAATCAGCTTATAGTAATTATTATTATGATTATTTATTCTATTTCTTTCAATGGTTTTTATAAAGATTTTAATATTATTTGTTAATGTACACAATATTTTAATAAATCGATAGAAATTACTTTTGAATTCATTATTTTTTGTTTTACATATTTCTCACATCTAATAATAGAAAATAAATGGCAATTGACTTAAAGTGCTTTATAAATTTGGTATGCCCCGTTTTGAAGGGAATACAAGCTGCGAAGAATGAAAGCGAACGGCATCGCTTGCTGCCTTCGTACATATGCATGTGTGTGTGTGTGTGTGTGTGTGTGTGAGTGTGTGTGTGAGTGAGTGAGTGCGGCAAGAAGAACTTAGAGCTGGCGTGACATATGGAGCACGATAGAAAATAAGCACACGTCAACTGCAAAGCACAAACATATAGAAAAACACACGACGCGACGCGACAAAGCCGTAAAAAAGAAGAAGAAGAAGACAACTCGCTGCCCAGGCGACCACCGAATGGGGCAAGATGGCTGGCGAGGGGTGGGTGGGCAACTGGTGCCGGAATGGGGCACTGTGGTAAGCGGCGAGTGTATAAACATGCCATAAAGACGTGCAACACACACATGTAAAAAAGATGATAAACAAAAACTGGTGAAGCTGTGTTATGCAGGCATGCACTGAGGTTATAGAACCACAATGAAAACGACGACAAAAACAACAGCAAAAGCGTCAAATGACAACAACATAAAGGTGCAGCAATGCATAGAGATAAAGAGAGATAGAAATGAAGATAGAGATAGAGATAGACAGATAGAGAAAATCGGCACACGACACAAAGGGTAATAAAACAGAACCCGAGGCAACCGAGTCAGCCTATTAATCTAAACAGATAACGTAAAAATATATAAATATATATACATTTATATAAATCATATTTATATATAATTTATTTAAATTACAAATATTTATTATATATATATATATATATGTGTGTATTTACATGTACAAATGTTCTAGTTCTATAACCATCAAAACAATCTTAATGAAATTTCAAATTACTGAAAAAAAATAATAAATATTGTAGAGCAGATCTGTCTTCGAATATTAATTCATAAGGTCCTTGAATGAAATATTACGAAGCACAGAAAACCTATAACTATAATTATGATATTTTGAGCTCCCTACAAGCTTAGGCGTACAATTTAAGTACGAGTATAATTGGTTTTTTTTTATCGAGACTAATCGATATCGATTTCTATGTTATTATCAGATGTAATTTTACAGTCTAATTGGTACGTCAATAGTAGATTGGTACCTATATTTGTTTGTTTGTTTTTATACTTTGATACCGAAGGTATCGTTGTATATTGGGTTTGTGCAATGTCCTGTCTGTCTGTCTTTCTGTCTGTCTGTTCCTCTGTCGATGTTCGCAAGTTGATAAAGCCACATATCTCTAACAATTTTAAGGCTACAGTCACCAAATTTGGGTATTAGGTTATTGGAATATGCCACGCTCACTTCCGACGCCCATTGGCCCCGCCCCTCTAAATGGCTATATCTCATCATCTTTTAATTTGGAAACGTCAAAGATTTTCTTAGACTCGCCCACTTCCGACTTCAAAATACCCAGAATCCTATATCTCCCTGAATTTAATAGACACAATTGCCAAACTTTAAAAGAGGGTTACTAGCTTATGTCTACCGCAATTTGAAAACTGTTCAGTATTTGTTGGCTACACCCAACAGATTATTTATCCACTTGTTATCCACTGGAATAACTGATGGTATCAGAGTATTTCGCAGTCGGTTACACCCTTACAAGAAAAACTTTAAAAACTTGAAGTCTCCTCAGGGTTAACACCTGTAAATTACTACAGGCAACATTTTCATTTCAATATGTTTTTTAAGCACATACATTTTAAATTCAAACACACACACATACACACACGTACACACACGTACACACACACACACACATAGTTCTATGAACATTTCTGGAGATGGCATTCAACTCATTGCACTTGTTTTTCCATTTTGTGATTTTGTTTCATATATGTAGCTGCCCCGTTATTATTGTGGGGGTGCGGGGCAACTGCCTCCTCGCTCTCTGCCTCCCCTTCCCCTCCCCAGGTATTTCTAGTTTGGGTCGAATGACGCTTCGTTTGCTGCCTGTTCAGGTGATTTGCCTTGGACTTAAAGGCGGGTCGGTGCTTGTCTGTCTGTCAAATGACATCGGACAGCATTGCATTGGTATTGTTGTTGTTGTTGTTGTTGTTTTTGTTGTATGTGTGTGTATGTGCGGGGAGTGATGGTGGAGGGGGTGGGGCTAGCTGTGGTTGTATTCAAACCCCACTGCACCCATTCGCATCGTGGCTATTCCTTGTTCTTGTAACTCAGTTTATTGTTGCTCTTTGTTGCAAGTATTTGTTTAGTTTTCTCCTTTCTTTTTTTCAAATATCTTATTTGCTGGTCATGTTGGTTGTTGCTGACGATGGCCTATCTACTGTTTCCGATCCCGCCCCCCGCCTCGTCTACTGCTCCAACATTTGATGCTGTTGTTGCAGTTGTTGTTCCTGTCTGGGCTTCTGGCCGCCTTATTTATGTACATGTCCCACTGCATTGCATACTTGGAAGGCAGCTTGTGTTCCACTGTGACATCATGCAATGATACCAACTCTATGCACATATGTATATATAAATATATATATGTGTATATATACATATGTATATGTATGATGGCAGGCACGTTCATAAGAAAGTTGTAGCGTCAAAAGAACTTTGTATAAATTTGTCGACAAGTAAAAGAATTGTTTGCTGTTCAGAAAAATGTTTCACAGATTAAAATATGAGATTCATATGAAGCCCGAGTCGGATATGACAAGGATTGCATTTGCATTCCTCCCTTGGCATTCATATAAGACATCAGTCGAATTGAAGTTCTAATAACTATTTAAGCCATTTAGCGAAGTGCTAAGGGAATTGCGGCACTTAAATACTTTTCGATTATCAATCTAATAATTGAGAACTAAAAAAAACTATTTGAAAACTATCCCGAAGAGACACACTACTATCAGAAAGGACACTTCCGTAGGCGTTCACTTTAGACCCTTCAAGGGAAGGGTCTTTTTGAAAGACTGTCGCAGAAGATTTGTGAGTAATTCTTCGACACAGATGAAAACAGTTTTTAAGTATTGTTTAAATAAATTTCAAGAATTTAATAAACTTAGTCGCTGGTCTGATGCTGCTTGGCCTGCTTGTACTAACAATTAAAGTACACTCACACACACACACACACACACACACACTTTCATATACGCAGATACGCAGGCTTCTTTCTCACACACATATGCAGCGTGGAGGCGCCCCAGAAACGCGCAGAGCATTAAATTAATTGTGGGAATATCTCAAGGCGGCCTCGACGAACTTTGCCTTTGTTGCCTGCAAATTTTTGTAGCTGTTGTTGTTGTTGTTTTTGCTGTTGTTGTTGTTTTTACTGTTGTTGTTGATGCTACTGATATGGTTGTTGTTGTTTACAATTAAACGGGGCAGCTGCGACTGAAGCGCATCAACATGATTAACGTTATATTTTGACAATGTATGTGTGTGTGTGTGTGTGTGTGTGTGTGTGTGTGTGGGGTGCCTGTGTGTGTTTGTGTGTGTGTGTGTAGGCAGTGTGTGTGCCTTACTTTCGGCGTAGTTTATAAGCCTCCACTGAGGCTCCGTCGTTTCTTTGTGTGCGCTTTTAAATAATACCCTGCACAAATTGAGAAAGCATCCTTAGTGACGACCGATATTGAAAAACGTTGGACTTCAACTATATAATTGATACTGATACTCAAATTGTAAACTTTTGCTATTATTATCATTAGTATAATTATAAATTGCGTGACACTTTCACCAAATCGCCCGTTAATCCATCTGCAGATGGATATTTCTGCAACATTTGTGAAATCGAATCAACAATTTTTGAATTAATACAGCTAAATTTGAAATATATTTGGCTTGTTTGACGAATCTCGATTTGGGTACTAAAAACTTATGTTCATGTCAGCAAAAGCTTCTATGTAGGTGTTAAAAGCTGTGTTCAGGGTTCTCCTAGACGAGCTAACATGTTTTTCTCAAATGATTACAATTTGAAAGCAACTTTTGATTGCAACTTTTAACGAGGGTATCTTAAAGTCGAGCATTCGCTTCTCTCTTTTTTTTTTATAATTAATTGACACGTGTGTCTGGTGCCACGCCTTCTGCACCTCTGTACGCCCTTGCCGCCTGCAGCAGCGAGCAGCGAGCAGCGAGCAATGACCATCAACACTTGGCGCATCGCATTAACTGTTATTATTATTTATTATTTTCACTAGTTTTCTTTTTTTTTTTTGTATTTTCCCTCCTGCTTCTGCTGGCTTTTTCCCTCTCGGTGCTGGCGAGTTTTTGGGCTGCGCAAATAATTAAACTAAAGCGGCGACGACCTCAGCCTCAGTCACAGCCTCAGCCTCAGTCTCTGCCACAGTCTCTGCCACAGTTTCAGGCTTGTCGTTGCTTGTGGAATTGCCGCCAATTCATTTTGCCGCATTTTAAATGCTGAAAGTCATTTACAAAAAAGGGATCAAAAGTATATCAACAGCGTTGGCAAGGATGCATCAGCTGTGTGTGTGTGAGTTGTGTGTGTGAGTTGTGTGTGTGAGTTGTGTGTTAATATATATGCGTTGACTGAAAATTTATTGTTTTTGCCATTACAGCGGCAAATGCGTCGAACAAGGAGTCCAAACGGGAGACGAAGACAGCGACAGCGACAGAGATGAAGCTGGAGCTGGAGCTGGAGCTGGAGCTGTAGCTATAGCTGGATATGGAAATGGAAATGGAGCTTGAGGCAGTCGACGCAAAAGCTGCAAACATTGTTAATGCGCGAATTCATTAAGCGAATTGTGGGCTGGGCACTTTTTGTTAATTGTAAACAAATGCCAAGCGAACATGGCAATTTAAGCAGATTGAATTAATGAAAATTAAAAAAATAAAATAAATTAAACAAAACAGTAAGTGTTCTTTATTATACGTACAACAACAATTTGTGGACTTGATTAAAGCAAAATGAGCTGGCAGCCTTTTCAGTGATAAGTATTTAAATATGTACACTATATAAATAAATAAATATGTGCATTTAATGCTTATTCACATGCTCCCCTTAATTGGGCACAAAATACTTTCCAGTTGCAGCCCAAAATCTAAAACAAAACTAAAAAATAAATATACATATATATATATGTATAAATATATGTATATATATATGTATAAATATATGTATATATATATAAATTAAACGTCAAATCAGAAAGGAATTAAATTTGTAAAATTAACATACAATTTTTTTATTAATTTTTTTAGGTTTTAAAAGTGAGGTTACGTTGCGAAATTAGATTAAAGGCAGTGCTAATAAAACTAATATAATATGTATAAAATAAATGAATATAACAATAACATATTCAGCATCCAGATTGATTTATAACTAAAAAATATTAGATTTGACATCGATTCAACAACTTTTCAGAACTCAAATAGGGGAAATTTGGACCATTCCTTCGTAGCTACAACTGTGGATTACACACTTAAACTCCATGGATCTGGTGGCCCCACATGTTCTCTATGGGATTCAGATCGATTTAACTTGCTGGCCACTCTATTTAACTTGCTGGCCACTCTAAAAGCTTAAAATCCTTATCGGTGGATTCACCTTCCACAGGCCCGCGTCACATGTACTGGAGCATTATCCTGTTGGAATAAAGTATTTGGGTCTGGTTTAAGGAGCTCACATGGCCTAAAATTTCACAAATCGTGATCTTTTTGTGATGACTGAATGCAGCTTCGAATAGGAAAACATCTCTGAGACTACCTTAAATCATGCCAATAATAATTTAAACCGTTTGGATGTCGGCGCATTTTTATCCAGCGCATCACGGAAGATAGCAGATCTTTTCCTGTGTAATGAATTTTAGAATTTTTTTCTAAGCATTGTTTGCTGAAGTTTTTTTGTATTGTTATCTTATGACTTTCGTATAAGCCTTCTTTCAATTCAAACAATTTATATCATGTCCTAAACAGGTCACTCCATATAAATATTGCAACATCAATTGAAAATCTTGATTAACTGTGACACCATCGATGCCATCTGGATTCCTAAACTGCTTCTAACTTTAAGCAGAGCTGTATTAATATTATTTTTTTGTGTGTATTCAAGCCGCTGGTTGCTCATTAGCCACTTGTCCGGCTGCTCGTTTGTCTGGCCATTAACCAGCTTCAACTTTAGTTGCAGTGGCGCAAGTTTGCAGCTCCTCCACTTGTTAGTCGACTCCCTGCTCCCACCACTTTGCTTTCCCCGTGTCCGACGCAAAACTTTTGCATTGTTGTTTTTTTTTTTTACATTTTGAATCAACGCCTTGCCCAGATAAGCTTCAGTTTCTGGGTGCTGGGTACCGGGTCCTGGGATGTGCCTGCTACGATAGCAATTAAACACCGGGCGGTCTGGAGCGCGACAAGGTGACCAACAGCCATCGAAGTTCGTTGGAGGCGACAATCAATTTACCTGCCGGCCAACGGGAGGAGACATGCGGATGGGTGGTGCAGGGACGTTCTTTGGCGTCTGATAAATGAGAAAAGTTTTAATGCTGAGCGTTCAGGTCGGCTCATTGGCATTTTTACGATGTCCGGATGCCCAGGGACAGGACAGCCTAGGCCCCAGACAAATAGGCAACAAATGAGACGAGTCGAGGATGCTTAATAGAAAAGCGCAGCGTATGCAAGTTAAGTGGGGCTGAGATGGGAAGCTTGGCAAGTAGCATAATTTACCAATCCCCCCTCCCCTCCTCAAACCATTGTGTGTGGCACTTAAAAACTTTTTCGCATGCAACCGCGGACGATGCAGCCGCAAACCATTTTTTGTTTTTTTTTTTTTTGGGGTGGTTTGGTTGTTGTAACCCATCTTGGTATCGGTCTCGGGATATACGGACGTGGCTGCGATATGAACAACCCATGGCCAGCAATTATATGAACAGCAATAGCAAAAGCAACAAGCAGAAAGAACAATGTGTGATCTGGACAACGATTTTGTGTCCCCTTGCAACAAATTATTGGAGACCAAAAATTACTCTTACATTGTCTGCCCCATACGCATGGACACTCAAGTGGAGGCAAGTGGCACCTGGTATACCTGTCGTTCTATATTTGTATACCCTTAACTCATTAAAAATGGGTAAAAAAGGGTATAATGGTCTTGTGCAAATGTATGTAACAGGAAGAAGGAAGCACCTCCGACCCCATAAAGTATAGATATTCTTGATCAGGATCAACAGCCGAGTCGATATAGCCCTGTCCGTCTGTCCGTCCGTCCGTCCGTCCGTCCGTCCGTCTGTATGAACACGCGGATCTCAGAACTATAAGATCTAGAGACTTTGGAATATAAGTTCTCGTGTACCAGGCGCAGATCAAGTTTGCTTTACTTTATCAATCACTGCTTCAGTTTCTGAAATATCGATACATTTCGATTTCCGATAGCAATAGTCGAAAATATATTCTCATATTGATCTCATTTCTATCAGCAGCCGCAAGCATTTTCTGTATGCATATAAAAAGGTGAGCGCATGTGTGAGAAAGAGATGGCATGATAATCGAGGCTAGAGTCAATATATTTATGTGTATTCTGCAGAGCCCCAATAACTACTCTTTCTTGTACGTGTATATGTCTGCATGTACATATGTATGTAAATGCTTGTGAGCAAGTGAGTGCAAATCATTTTAAAGGGAAATTCGCCAATAAAACTAAAATATATTTAACAACCGGGTTAAGAGTCTATCGTAGTCGAGCCAACTCGACTACAGCACCTTACTTGTTATTTATGCATGTGTGACTTTATCTTGTATTAGATCATTTAGATCATTGTTATTTCCATTATAAGCTATTCTTCTTCTTGTTTATACTGCCTAAAATTGAAATGAATATAATATAAATTAAACAAATTATTTTTACTATATATAACTATATTTCGCAATCATGTTCAATCCTTTGCAGATAACTAAGAGTGTTTTGCAAGATTTTGGGTGTTTTCAGTGGCTCTGTCCTTAAAATTCATATTGCTTTTAAGTCCATGTATGGGAATATATATACAGAAATATATTTATATATACAATATACATATAGATATGTATAAACGAATGACAGTCGAGCGCTGCCGGCACCGCACGTTGAGTGGCGCGTGCGGTGGCCCCACGCTAAAAAAAAAAACAAAAAAAAACACACACACACACACTAGCAAGGGGGGAGGGGGGGTGGGTGGGGTAATAAAAGTAAAACGTCTGACTTTTGACCGCCGGTGCAATTTTTGGTGACCATCGGCGGCGTGACAAAAAACGTGACTGAAACTTTTTGTCGGGCTTGGATGGTTTTTGGGACATTGCTGAGTTTTTTTTTTATCTGTTTTTTTGGGCGTCGCCTTTGCTTTTGTGGCAGGTTTGTGTCTGTGCTCGTGGCGGCGCTAACAAATTTCAATAAATTACAGTTACATTTCCCAAAGTCAGGCCAACGCGCTGGGTAGTCTCCGGGTCGCTTTGTTCGCTTAATGGCTCCGCCGTCAGCTCTTTTCCTCGTGCCCCGTGCCACTCTCTCTCTCTCTCTCTCTCGCTCTCTGTCTCGCTCTCTCTTTTACTTCGACTGCATAATTCAATTTGTGCTAAAGTTTTGTGAGTGCGTGGCACTCGCTCCGTTGCCGGCGGCCCTCGTAATGCGTCACATAATTCAAACGCAAATTCCTGTGGACGCTGCCCAAATCCTGAACCGTGCTGCTTGCAGCCAAAATAAACTTACATCAATGGGTGCCCCTCATAGGGTAGGTTATTGTGCAATGATATTAGATACTTGCATCGAATAGGAAATCTCGGATCGGCACCATGTTTTCAGCTACCTAATAAGTGTCATTCAATAGATCCACAGATGAGTTTTGGTAATATCACAATCTCTGACAGGCATTTCCTTAAGGTACCTATTTTGATGTGGAATCTGTTGCCGAAATTTTAGCTTCTAGCTCGTCAGGCTCTCATCCCTACCAAGATGTTGCGTTAGCAACTTTGCAACAGGCAATTAGGGGCCTGACTTATTTCTACCAGAATAACCTAATTCTATTTGCATTCCAAGCGATTCACAGATATGATGCAATATCGCTTCCTGTTGATCTCTCAAAGTTGCCAGCAAGCTGAAGCAATTTGCCTTGGTCCCAGGCTCCAGACTCCTCTCTCCTTCTATTTTTTTTTGTGTTTGTGTGGATCACAAGTGCTGCAAGTGAATAAATGTAGCAGCTTTGGCGAAACGCGTGTGCAGCCATAAATCAGCTGCTGTAGCTGTAGCTGAAAGTGGAGCTGAAGCTGGAGCTGGAACTGTGGATGGAGTTGGAGTTGCTGGCCAAGCAGCCAAGTTTGGCAACTGATTACGAAAAGCCGAGTCCGGACAGTAACGAAACTAACAATTTTGTGGGCTAACTGTGACGATGTTGCCGATTTTACGCTACATTTGCCACACGATTGTCGCTGTTTGGATGTGGCGGCAACCGGGGAAAGGGAAACGGATACGGATGTAGATGTCGATGTCGATATGGAAGTGGAAGTGGAAAGTGGGGCAGCAAACGCCCGCTAGACATTGTCTGACCAGGGACAGCCAGTTTTTGTTGTTGCCCATATTACATACTTGAGTGCACTTATTTATTTGCTTGTATGTCAACCTGGATACGTGTGGGCATGTGTGTGTGTGTGTGTGTGTGTGTGTGTGTGTATGACTGCCATTTTTCTATTTTGCGATTTCAATTTGTCTATTGTACAGCACGAAAAGGAGACAAATTGCTGAGGCAAGAAGGGCGCAACCAGACCCAGCCAACCAGACCGGGACAGCAGCACCAAAAGGCCAAAGGCAAAAGGGACGCCCTGCTCCCGCTTCTGCTCCTACTTCAGCTGCCCCAGCTTCAGCTCCAGCTCCAGCTCCAGCTCGTTCTCCAGTTCCAGTTTCAACTCCTGCTCTTGGCTCAGCCTGTGCGCCTGCTGCTGTTCTTGATTAACCTATTATGATCATTTGATTGCTCGATTTAATTTGCCATCGTCGGTTTTTTTTTTCTGTTTTTTGTATTTATTTTTATTTTGTTACATTTCGCATTTCTCTTTTTGTGGCGCCGGAGAAAAGAGAAGCGAGAACTTTAAGTAACAGATGGGGGAAAACTTATTATTTCCCCCATTGATTCTTTTCCAAATTGAATTTCTTTGATGACTTTTTGGCCTGTACAATGCCCTGTTGCCCTGCTGAACCCCTACCCCCTTTTGTATTGCATTTAGATAATAATAAGGCCAACAACAACATCAACTGACCCCAAATTAATTTTCATTATAAGCTGTGTTCCTCCTGGATTCGTACTGTGACACATTTTGGCCAGTTTAATTTCGGTTTCGGTTGCTGGCTCTTTAAATAATTGTTCCTCTGCATCTGATGCAATCCAAAAATGATTAACCAGTTTTATATGTTGCTGCTATATAGATAAATAAATATTTATTTATTTTGTTTTTATTTTGTTGACTTTTTGTTCTCTCCCCATTCATTCGAACAGCAGCGGTTTTTCTGAGTGTTTTCGCCTACAAATCAAAAAATGAGGTATGCCAGACTAGTGGGTAATTTGTAATTGAAAGCAAAGCAGTAGTGAAAACATCTCTTTTAAATACATATTTATGATACACTGAGAGAAACAAGCTTTTCTTCTTCCTTATATACATGTTTATGATATAGTTATACGATCTGGCCTGTAAGAATACGGATATACTCCTGAGCTGCGGTACTCGACCGACATGACTATATAGACTGGACTGAGTATAACTGCTGATCCAGAATGTTTATTCCTTTTTTATATTTATTACAAGTTAAAAGGGTTAACAAATTATATGATTTTCTATGCCCCCAATAGTAGATAGTTGGAGAGAAGCATTTGTTTATGACACAATTTGTCGATTGATCCAGGGCACTTTGGCCTGGCTGAAAACAAAGCCATTGGCATTAATTTTGCTTTTGGCTGTGGGCTTTAATGCCAATTTATGTTGCCATTGGACTATTCAATCGACTGTGTAGCATGGCGTATGCTTATCAAATTAACGAATTACGCACTTCAGAATGCCAATGTCATTTCCGGTATGCGGTTGCAATAAATGATAATCGCACGAGCGCCACACACACGCTTTCCATGGCCTGGCATGTCCTGGCATGGCATGCAGTGCTTCAATGATGTGCTCTGCGGCTGGATCGACCAAAAGTCGTCAATTGCGTTGGTGCCTGCCGCAGAAAAACAGGCAACCAACGCGGCAAAGAGCAGCAGCAGCTGACTGGACTGCACAACAATGCAAACAATGCCACAAATGCACAAAATATGCCCGGACCGTGACCAGAATTGCCTGCTCCCGCTACAACTGCGACTATGACTACTACGGCAACGACTATAACTCCTGCATGCCCACCCACTTCCCTCCCACATCCTCCTCGCCACAGACTCATTCCGCCGCTCAAAGGGCTTGGAGCTAGGGTGCGTCAGTGCCGCCGTTCGACATAATTAAAAGCGCGCGCCGTTTACGCAATTAATGAACTCTCGCCAAATTAGGCTGCGGCAGCGCGACAAGCAAATGGCCAGGACGAAGACGAGGATGAGGATGAGGATGGGGGTGATGGTGATGGTGACGACGAAAGGCGAACGGGACAGGATGTACCCTCAATGACCGCCGTGCTGCGGTTGCGGTTACAACCCACACAGCCCACACCAATGGGCTAGGGGTGAAGCGGGGGCGTTGGCCAAATGACGACGAAACGTTGGTGCACAAAAACCGCCGCTTTTGCCGCATTGCAGGGCTTTTGTTGCAAAAACAGCCAGACGATAGCCGCATTAATGGCCGCCAGTAAAACAAGAGATGCCAAGCGCCCTTCCATCTCCATCTCCATCTCCATCCTTGCCAATGCCCCGCTTGCCTTTATAGACGCATCCACCGCCTAAGCACATTGAATCACTCGGGCAATCAGTCGCTGCTGGTCCTGGTCCTGTTCCTGGTCCAGGTCTAGGTCCAGGTCCACATTCAGGCGGCAGGGCTCAAGTCGCAGAAAGCACAATTAAATTGGAGTACAAGACAAAAATCTAGTGAGTGACAGAGAGCTCGACTTGGCAACACCCTGTTCCAAATAATTTTGAAATTCCGTAAAAAATTTGTATGCATGCAAATTACCTAGACAGTTTGTGACTCTTATTGTAATCGGTAATCGATTCTTCAACGAAATTAAAGAGCTGGCTAAAGTTATCGAAATTAATGTGAACCCTGGTTGCGGATCGAGTTGATATGTTTATACTTTTTGGGAAATTATTTCGTCTGCGACTTCAAGATACCCTATTTCATTAATATTTAAATGGGTACAGAGTATAATAAAAACTGTTGAGACACCGAATTTAATTAAAGCACTCCGAAAGACATTTGTATGGGTCGGGCTCTGTAATATTAACAATTTGAATGACAGCTAAAAGCACCCTAGCAAACAAGGTGCAACTAAGACGTTACCAGTTTGATATTGTGGCAGTCAATTAAATCTCTCCATTGTTGGTGATCACTCAATTGATATCAATCGACATCGATCGTTACATGTTAGCTTATATGTGTTACCTTACAGTTATCTTAACGTCAGAGGCCTGTTATCTATATCTACATGTGTATGTATATAGAAGACCAGGGTACAGACCTAGGAGTGGTGGGCCCTCGGATATCTTATCATGAATCCCTAGGAACGCAAACCAGCATATTTCAAGCTGAGGTGTGTGCGATAGGAAGGTGTGCGGATCTTAACCTGGTGCGCAACTATCGGAATACGGATATATCCATCCTATCCGTTAGTCAAGAAGCGATAAACGCAGTTAGTGGGACGAAAATCACTTCTAAAGTGGTTCTTGAAGCACGATCCAGAATTGACCGACTCGGGGCAACCAATAGGCTCACCCTAAGATGGGTCCCGGGCCACACGGACATAGTAGGGAACGAACTGGCCGACAGGCAAGCAAGATTGGGGGCGGAGAGACCCCTAGTAGGACCTGAGCCGTATTGTGGCATCGGATGCACACGATACGGCAGGAGCTTAGAAACAAAGAAAGACAGAGGAGGCAGCGGAGCTGGGCAGAGGCACCTGGACTCCGACAAGCTAAATGTCTTTTGGGTGGCTATAATCAGAAGCGATTTAAGCATATTATAGCCATGAGTAAAAACAATCTTAGAACACTCACCGGTCTACTGACGGGACACTGTAGACTAAGAAGTCCCCTAGCCAAGCTAGGTATAATCAGTTGCGGACTCTGCAGGTTCTGTGAAGGCGAGGAGGAATCCTCAATGCACATCCTAGCAGAGGGTGTCGCCTTAGCAAGGAAGAGAACCAACATCCTAGGGATGCATGTCATGATGAGCAATGACATAGTAGCCCTCAACCCAACAAAAATTCTAGCATTCGTGCAAGAGCTTGGGTTGATGGAGGAACTTTAAGCAGAGAAGGGGGCACAATAGACCTATCAGGTTGCAGTTCACACACCCCTAACCTAATAATAATAAAGAAACCTGCAACAGTATTGAAAATAGCATCAGCACTCGATTTTTGATTTATACATTAAAACCGCGCTGCGATTGAATTTCGCAAATTGAGAAGTTTTAGTCGAGGCCAAAACCAAATTGGTCAACTTTAAATGCTGCTGCTTGACACGCAATTTAATGATTTGTGGTCAATGCCACCAATGTAATTGCAGTTGCGCTTATCACACACGCACACACACACACACACAGAGACACACACACATTCAGACACACACACACACACACACACCCTGCCCAAAACACATTTGTGCAACAATTCCACCCACTACCCCACCACCAGCCCAGCCCAGTTCATAAAAAACCGTTACGTTTGTTTGTTATTTCTCTTGCAATCAATGTTTTTTTTTGTTTCTTTTGCCTCTGTTTATTTTGTGTTGTGTTGCAATTTCTTTTCATTCAATATCAATTCGCTTCTGTTGCACACAAAACTTTACAATTTCATTTCACGTTTCTTATTTGCATTATCTCCACAAGCAAGTCAAAAAAAAAAAAAATAATAATAATAATAATAATTATAATATATATGTTTATATATATAAGTATACCTAAGAATTGAAAAAAAAAACATATATATATATATAATGTACATAGTGTAAATTTACAGCATTTGTTTTCCTATTTGTTCCCCTCCCACATTAACTGAATGTCTTGGCCAAGTTGCTGTTCAAAATAGAATACGGAGGAAAAATCATCAAAGTGCGATAAACCGACAGGGAATTATAAATAAAGGTTGACGAAACTTCAGCTTAAAGCAAATCGAATAAATAGGTGCGCAAATTAAGCACAGAAAATAATAATAATAATAAAAAAAAAACCAATATGAAATAGACAATTAGACTGAGCGCCAGATCTCTCAAAAATGCTTTAGTTCGCCTTTTTCTCGGTTGCCGTCGACGTTCCCGCCGCTGGAGATGACGCGCGCGGTGGCGCCACCACAGACGCACTCTGCGAGCTGCCCGATATGTCCAAATCACTGGCGCTGTTCTGCAAATATGCAAACGAATGATACAAGAATTTAGTATAAAAGAAAATCTTTCAGGCAGCATACAAACGAATTTATTTATTTTAAGCGGGATTTTCAGTTATTTTCTTTTGTTGCTACAACAAAAATATAGCTTACCTTCATCTCCTTGCTGAGCTTCATGGACTTGCCCATGCTCTGCAGTCGATAACGTTCCTTGGCACGCTCGCGTATTTTCTCAGGCACCACCCACAAGGTGGTGGCTATGTTGCCGCAGAAGAGCAACAGAAAGAGCCCGCACATGACAGACACATGCCACGGGGCATCAGGCGGATAATATGCCAGTTTGAACAGCGTCCAGGCGTTGTAGGCCTGAAAGGCGTATCCAATGAAGAGGAACGGCAAAAGAAAGCTCAAACCGCGCCACATCCACGAATGGAAGCCCTCAATGGTAATGTCCATATTGTGGCGCTCGCCCAGCGCCTTGAGTCGATACAGGAGTCCCTTCTGGTAGCCAAACTGCAAATACTGCACAATGCCTGCATTGGACGAGTGCAAGAAACGAAAGCATTCGAACGTGAATTCATTGGGCGGATCGAAATGGTTTTCTTTGGTTTTCTTTGGTTTTCGGTTTTCGATTTTCGATTCGTTTGGTTCGAATCGACTTGGTTTGGCATGGTTTGGTTACTTACTGATGTACACATTAAAGTACATGAACTGCAGACGGAAGAGCTGCCAATGCTCGCCCTGGGGCCAAACGAGCAGGACACCAGCAGCGACCGTTGAGATGAAATGATGGGCACGCCACCAGCCCTTTATCCGAGAGCCATTCACCTTCAGTATGGACTCGCGTATGGTCAGAGTGCAATAGTACCACACCAGCAGAAATATGAAGGCCAGCTCCAGGGCTCTGTGGGCGCATAAGTGTATTGTTAGGATAATAATGGATCTGGGGTCGGGTGTGAGTGCGAGTGCGAGTGCGGGCAGGGGTCCTTAAATGAAAGTTTATCACCAGTCTTACCTGTAGTTGAATATCAAATTGAAAAACGCCATTATCAGTCCAATTACGTTGAGTATTAATTTAAACTTTTCATAGTCATCTTTGTAGCGAACTTTGTCGTTTCTGTTCAGAATTGAGACGTTCACATCGCCCAGGATAATCTATGGCAAAATACAACAACCAAAATAAAAAAATAAAATAAAAAAAACAACATGAAATGAACACAAATTGAGCAAACTTAAGTGAAGTCGACGACATTCAACAAGCGACACAATTTGTCGCTTACGCAAACTTTGTGTAAATCCAATTCGCTCTCAACTTTCAACTATGAACTCTCAGCTCTGAACTTTGAACTCTCGACTCACCTGCAGGTAGCGACCAGATTTAGCTGGCAGCGATTGCTCAATTTCATGCAGTTGGGCCTTCCGCTTCAGCGACATCTTCTGCAGATCATCGATCTTCTCCTTCTCCTCGCCACCAACTGGCCCTTTGAATCTGTAATGGAGGCAATACAAGTTTTTTTTATTTTTTGTTAATTATTTAAGAGTCCTAAAAGCTTTTCAAATTATAAATGGACTTTGACGAAGGCAATGTGGAGGAAGAGTAATCAGTAAAGTAAATAAAGGGCTTTAATGCGTCCAAAAATACGTATGCACTGAATAAAATGCAATTCTTTTGAATCTCATCTAGGTTATATGCACGATTTCAGACTTTCGCAAATATCGATAACCCCTTAATTATGGCGAAAAGGGTTTAATGAAGTTGTTCAAAAGTATTTAACAGGATAGAAGCATATCAGAATCCATTTGAGCGAAACCGATTCCATAGAAGGGTACATCTGTCAGCCCATCAAGCCAATCTTGGAGACTATAAGAACTAAAGAATATAAAGTCATAAACATAGTAAGTTTATTTCATTTTATCGATTTACGGTAGCTATAAGATACACAGTTGTAAAGATATAATCTCCTAATTATATAAAATACGCCAATATATTACGATGACATGCTGAACACTCTCTACTCTGGCTTAGAAGTATCTCCTAGTCGGGATATCTCTTCTTCACATATGTATATTTTTTAAAAATTGATTACAAATTAAGAAAAAAAAAAAAATAATAATACTATTAATTAAAAATATGTGACTGCATGGGCTAAAAACACATTTCACAACTGACAACTTGCGCACAACAACAACGTTTACAACATTTGTATTGATATGTTGCAGGTATCAGTTGCAATTACGTTGCTACGATGACTCATTCACTCGGAAAATTTATGTGCTTGGCTTTAGTTGGGTCAATGGAATCGATGTTGCAGCAGATGCCTTGCAATTTGCATAAATATTATATATGCTTGATTTGAAGAGGGGGAATGGCGAACGCTTGTCGATGACAATTATACACATGGCTAACGGAATACGACAATTTCAATTTACACCACGTCAAAGTTCAATTTAGGCATTATTGATAGTTACCTATATACATATGTATCTAAATATTTCTATGAACAAATAAACATATGATGTACAGTTTGTCCAGAAAAAGATTTGACGTTGGGGAAAAAAAATAGTTTCTAACTTCTTTAGCAAAAAAATGTATTTTATTATTGACTATTGATTATTTTTTTATTTTTCTACTATTAAATGGATTTCTCGAAACTATTTAATAAAATGATCAAGATTTGGCTCATTTAATGTGACTCATTGACACCGTTATGTTCCCTAAGATATCCTCTAATGGATCCGATCCAAATTGTTTAGATTACCTTACACTATGTAAGGTCCTCAATCTGGTGGCTAAAATGTACAAAGTCCCATATGAAATCGCCATAGTCCAAACGCTTTCTGGACAGTCCAAATTAATGGATCGTTTTGGTTTTTAACATTTCACAATTATTTAAATGAATGAATCTTGTTAATTTTGATGCTAAATAGTTTAGAGAAATCCATATAATAGGTTAATTAAAAGTCAATAATAAAGAAGTTGGAAAATATGATTTTTGTTCCCATTGTTCAAACACTTTCTGGACAAACTGTATGTGTTATTTATTAAATTTGCTGGAAATTTTATCAATCGCTTGCATATTTCATGTCTTTATTTTTAAACATCTAATAAATAGTATAAAACGGCAACGCTGATAAGCGACCCAAAAGAGATATGGGAGGTGTCATAGTCCAAGAAAATCCAAATAAACTTATGTATATGTACTCGAATTTTAAATGTACCAAGAATAATCTAGATTCTGAAGCATATATATATATATATATATATATATATATTTTTATATATTAGTTTATCATTATGTAGGTGCGGAAGTTCGCTAGCGATCGAATTTGCACACGAGCCAAAGTAGCGTTGCTGTCGTTAATGGGCGCACTTGCCGCAAATGTTGCATTTGCTGCAATTGTTATTGTTGCTGTGTTTGCTGTTGATTGTTTGTGCACATTGCACACCTTTAGCTGACCGGAACAAATACACAAGCAAACATGCATGCATGTGTGTGAATGTGTGTATGTGCCTATCTGTTTGTACCTTAGTACATAAGCAAACGAATCGTTTCGCTAAAATAATGAACTGCAATAATAGAGTACAACAACAACCACTGGCAGTAATTGTAACGTACTAGCACTAAGCAGTCAATAAATGTATTGACAAAGTATTGACTAGAAGTCAGAAGCAGCTGCGCCAACCATTTCCATATGTCACTAAAATGAATTGGCGAAAATATAGGGCGAGCTTACTGTAGTGCTAATTTTTAATTGTTTTTTTTTTATAATTATTTTTTTTTATGTATATTTAATTATTTTGGACATTTCAAACTCATTTGTGTTCTATACATTTTTTTTTACGTGTGCGTAGCGTAAATCTGGCAAACAGAGACAGCTGAGCGCAAGGTCATTGTGGCAAGAACAAGCTAAAGAAAAAGTGTCGGCAGAGCGGGGACAGTGCAAAGCACGCAATCAGCTACGCACACACACACTTACGCGCACACATACACGCACGCTAGCATACGCGGTGCTGCTCGCTTCGCTTTGCCACGTTTGTTTGTATGCGCGCGTAAGAGCGAAGCGGAGAGATGCAAAGCTTTATTTTGTGCGCTCACAGCATTTGTGCATGGGCTTCACGCTCTCTCTCTCTCGCTATGTCTCTCATCATACGATCAGTGACATACATAAAAAAAAACTTCGCAACTGTTATGACAACAACAACAAACACAGGTACCACTTGGCCTTGCAAGCTGCACGCACTGTGGACAGCAATCGCTTAATATGTGATCAATGTTACAAAATGTTCAATCGTTCCAAAATCCTCTAAACATAGCAATATAATTTTTTCGATTATAATTGTTTCATAAATTTCATATAAATAAGAACATAATTATAATTTCTTGAGGAGTAATTTGATGGTAGATCAAATTAGGATTATAAAATTATTTGAATGTTTTAAATGTGGATTAAAAATAATAATTATTTCTCCTGATGGTCAGCGTATTTGCCCCACTGTCACAGATGGATATTGAACTCAGTTTTGTTTATTTTTATTATTTTCGGTCACCATTATTTTCTTGTTTGGATTTTAATATTTGTTTTGCTTGCGAGTTGGGATCATAGTTGTTTCAGTTTACGCTTCATCCACCACGCAAGCATAGGGTCAAGGACGGCGAAGAGAGATCGAAGGGGGAACGAAGAGCGGCTAACTGGTCAAAGGTTCAATTAAAAAAAAAAAAAACAATAAAAATGTTATGCCATTGACCATGGCAATAAACACGCCCAGAAGCTTCAGTTTGTGGAGCAAAGTCTACGCATGGTTTTATCACAGCTTTGTTTTTTATCGAAAGAAACACAGTTGTAAAAACTAATTGGAACCAGGCAAGAAGCAACTACTCAACGAAGAAACATATCTACAAATATAGATACGAGACCCACAGCTGCTGCCAAGCGTTAGCCTAATAAGACCTGATAAGGCCCTCCTTTCTGACTAATTGCCGCTATACATGTGTTTTACAGTTCTGATTGATAAGCCACGAGAAATTAAAATGAGTGTGTGTGTGTGTGAGCGAGTCCGATTAGAAATAATTGGTAGAAAACTTGCTGCCAGCAATAATTAATTGATATCAAATTCCAATTGGAACTTTAAAATGGTGTTGGTCATTATATTATAGCCATGACAATGTAACGAACTTGAGTGTTAGCGATCCCATTTTAAATGCATAGCGATGTAAAGTTTAACGAGTTTTCTCAATAACCGAGTCAGTGTGTAAAAGTCATTTAGTGGCACATTTTCTATATGCTAATTCCTCAATTTAAATATATGTATATTTTTTTTTGTCTACATTAATTTATAAATTAATTGTAGATTTTTCAAATATTTTCTCTGTGTGTGTATTTTTCCTGATTTTTTTTCTTTAAATTTCCGGCGATTTTCGATTTTATGCACCTACAATGAATATTTGAAGTCATTAACTCGTGTCACGCGACCATTTCTAGCAAATAAATACGTACATGCATGTATGTATATAAATATATTAACGAACGCACATAAGCCAACACTATATATTTGCATATGTATATAAGTAGTTTGAGTTGTACAAAGTACACTAACTTATTGTTGAAGGGTTGGTTTTTTGTAATTAGGGTTTGCTTTGTCGTTTTCATACTCACTGTCGCATCGAGGCCGTTATTTGATTCATGCGATATCGCTGATGTTTGATCTCGTTGAAGCATTTTTGCTGGTGTTGATACAGCTGTTCCAGCAGCTCAATGTAGCGTCTGTTGCACGTCTGCAACAGGCAAAGTATGTATTTATGTATTTTAAATAGCAACCGTTTCAAGGTGAAGAAGAACAACAACAACAAACACAATGAAAACTCACCTCAAGCTCGGTGTACTCGCGATTGAGTTCATCCCATTCACTGCGAAGCGTCTCGATGTCCATTTTGTAATGATGATTCTGGATATGGTTGTTGTTGTTATTGTTCTAAGATTTGCTTTACACGTTTTGCTGGCCGCTGGTATGCAACAGCTGTTTTGAGGTTAGGGCCGCCCGTTGGCAAAGAGGAGGGGAGTGTGGGGATAGGGAGGATAAATAGCCGGCTCTCGTCTACCAAAAATATTTCGTATTTTGTGAAAAATCAATTGGCCGCAACGCAGGCAATTTGCCCCGATTTCTATTTCGCTGCACACCGTTTCGATTCGATTCGGCCACTTATCAAAATTGCAACTTGATTATTGGTTAAATTACACCGCGCTTCTGCTGCCTGTTAGTTTTTTTTTGTTGTGTTAAAAATACAAAGCGGAGCGGAGCAACGACGCTTACGCCGTGCGGTAACTAAATTTGAACTAAACACTACGGCGGCGGCAGCAGCAATAATAATATTTTAGCGGCGATCCAAATGGCAGTGCGGCGAGCTAAGTCTGAGGCTGAAGCTGAGGCAGCAGTAGCGACAGCGATGGATAACTGCATGTAGTGCGTTGGCGACACTTAATTTCAACTATTTAAGACTTTGTTTTGGAGCCTTCTGATTAGATTAAGCAAACACAAACACGACCAACCGCCGCAGACAGAGCACGCTCGCACTAAACATTAATTTTATTTTGCTTTGCCTGCGCGCAACACCAAAAAATAATGCGAGCAAAGAGTTGCGCAGCAGCCACAGCTTGCTTGTTGCGTCGCACTTCGCACAATATGGTTGTGTCGCTCTTTTCAATGGAATACGTTCTGCCAGCTATTTCTGTCTTACTAAGGTGGCGTTCGCTTCGGTGGTGAGTTTCTGGTCGCTGGTGAGTTCACAGTGGCGCTCGTTTTGAATTTGCTTTCAATGTACTGTTTGCGCTGCTTGTTGCTTGAAATAAGATATATTTTTTTATGTTTTGTTCCGTTGTGTGTAAAAAGCATGTTTAATCGCAAATATCAAGCCTACTTACATTAAATGTAGCTTTCATTAGCCGTTTTGTAGTCTATGTTTGACACAAAAATAATAAAATTAAAAAAAAAATACATATTCATACAAATATATATATATATATTTAATTTATACATGTGCATATGTAATCATTAGCTGGTGGTGTCACTCCTTGCGCCTGGCGCGCAATCGCAGCGCCAAGTAGGCGAATCCACGAAAGCAAACAATAAGCAGGGCCAATCCCACATAATCGAGCGGCAGATCTGCGGCCGAGAAATTAAGCGTTTCAAGTATAACCTTGCCGGAGCTGGGACATGTTGTGTTTGAGGAGGTGCAGCTAATCTCGCCGGCCTCCACATCGGCCCATTGATTGATTAACAGGCCCTCGTTGGCGTAGCGGAACCAGGATAGATACGACAACCATTTCAGATAGACGGGCACCGAACCAGAGTTGAGGAAGAATCCACCGAAAAGCAGAAATGGAATGATAACCGGCGGACCCACCGATAGCGCCATCGATGTCGAGGAACTGGCACAGGATATCAAGTACCCAAACGATGTGGACACATTGGCCACTAGTGTGACTATCGCCAGGCAGTTGAAAAAGTGTAGCGCACCCGCCCGCAGACCAATCATCGGATACGCAATCGCCGTAAACACGAGCGGCACGGTTAAAAACAACGGCAACTCCGCTATAGTCTTGCCCAGAAAGTAGGTGTCGCAGCGATAAAGGCGACTGCGCGACTCCCTCATAAACACTGGCAGCTCCGACGTAAACACCTGAAAGAGACAGCATAAGCCAAAATGAAACAGATTCTTAATGTTTGATATACACACATATGTAAACAGTTATTTCGTATCTATACCAATTATTCACATGACGTTTATAAAATATATACAATTAGTCCGATGTTTACAATTGTGTCATGATTGTTAATGTATACAATTCGATATTTCAATTAAATCTTTTAGATCATAACTGTTAAAAAAAAAAATATATTGTATACAGTGGCTCACATAGGATTCTGCCCAGTGCCTAGCACCAATTTTAATTGCCTGCCATAAAGTAATTATGTAATATTTTTCAAAAATTCCAAAGACCCATGGCAGGTACATATATTAACCACAAAAATTAATGTATGACCTTAAAAAATTGGGATTTCCCCACCCACTAGGTCGGGTTATGTAAAAAAGTACCTAAATTATAGGTCACACAACTTTCTGCCCAGGTACTTTATGGACACCTGGGTGCCATAAAACCCGGATTTTTTTTACCTAAAGTTGATTTTTTTCGGTATAAATAGATCAATCCTTCATAGTCAGTTTAGTTATATCCTGCACCTCGGGTGCAACCTGCCAACAAGGACCATGGGCAAACTGACTACCATTGAGCAAAGGAAACTCATCCTGGAACACTTCAAAAATGGATATTCACATCGCCAAATAGCTAAAATGGTCAATCTAAACACCTCAACTGTATTCCACATCATTTGGAGTTTCGTGGACGAAAATTGGACAGAGGACAAGGGCGGAATTGCACCAAACCCGATTTTCACCGAGCAGGACGAGCCAAGGATCATCAAGATTTCCAGGGGAAATCTTAAGCTATCGGCTCAAAAACTGACTCAATAGGTGCAGGATGAAATAAGGAACAAGTTCAGTATGGGAACTGTGCTCCAAGTTCTGCGCAACCATGACTTTAAGGCCCAAGTACCACGGAAAGAGCAATTTATATAAGCAAAAAATACAGGGTATAGGATGACGTTCGCCAAAATCCACTTGGGCAAGGATTTGGAGTTCTGGAACACAGTCATATTTGAATATGAGTCCAAATTCAACATTTTTTGCCAGGACGGATGGAATTATATGTGGCGACAACCCAATACTGAGGTGGACCCCAAACAATTGAAGGCAACAGTCAAGCACGGCGGAGGAAGTGTCATGGTTTGGGCCTGTATCTCGGCAGCCGGTGGCGGAAATTTTGTGATTATTGAAACAACAATGGACAGGAATGTATACTTCAATATACTAAAGGAAAATTTACTCCAAAGTGCCGACAATCTGGGAATCCGACTTTCCGGATCTACCAGGACAACGACCCCAAGCATAAGGCCGGAATAGTACAGTCCTGGCTTATCTGGAACTGCCCCCACATGATAATTCCACCGGCCCAGTCTCCAGACTTAAATGTTATTGAAAATTTGTGGGCTCTGCTGGAAAATAATATCCGGAAACACAACATATCCTGCAAACAGGATCTCCAAAATGCTCTGCAGGAGGAGTGGAGCAGGATCAGGCCAGAAACTACCCGGAAGCTGGTGTCTTCCATGAAAAATAGGGTAAGCGAAGTTATTAAGGCTAAAGGATATCATACTAAGTATTAACATCCTTATTCAAACTTTTATACGCCAAATATTTAACTTTTCTTAAGACTGGGCAAAATGTGTTGTGACATGAATTTTGGTTATGTTTTCAGATTTTGACTAATTTTAATTAATTAATTAATATTTTAATAAAAACTAAAGTTTGTTTTTCAAATGTGATATAACATTAAACAAATTGGCATTTAAACATTTTGAATTTGTTTCCTTGTTTAAACTTTATAGCACTTTAAATTTTTTGCTAGGCACTGGGCAAAATCCTATGTGAGCCACTGTATGTGCACACAAAAGCAAATAAAGGGGAATGCTTACATTGATGGTGGCAAACACATTCTGAAAGGTCATGTTTGTCAGGAAGAGAAAGATGGCTCCGTTGATGTTCATTACGCCCACCTGCGTCAGCTGCTGGCCCAGAAAGATCAGACCAATTAGCACAGCGACCATCTAAAAGAAAGGGTGCGAAATATTAGTATAAAGTAAGAAAATAACAGGGAGAGTAAGGGAGAGAGAGAGAGTAAGAAAGTTGTAGCAGGGTGAGGTGGGGACTTGTGTGCATCTCACCGTTGTTTGGATGAGTCGCACTTTCACGAGCAGTGGCTCCTTCAGCACGGAGAGCCAAGAGCGCCAGAGTACGGCACGGAATTGCATAAACCATGTCGCCTTATATGTATATCCGTTGTCGGGCTGTTCCAATGGCTGATTTTGTGCCTTGGCGGCCAACAGCTGCTCCATATCCCGCGCCACCTTGCTAATGGCGAAGTTATCGCAAATCTTGGCAATTCGCTCTCGCGACTCCAGCTCCCGGCCTGGCACAATGGCCAATACTTGCACATAGAAGTCAGCCGGATTGTAGTTGGTCGGACACTGGGCGCCAACACTATGGGGAAAGAATTGAGTTCAATCAATGGATGGGGGCGAGAGGAAGGGAACACGGCATTAATCGTTTTTCTCTCTTTGAAAATTATTCAAGTTAGTTTACAAATACTTACTAGGAGAAGAAATCGACAGCCTCGCTGGGTGTGCCAAGGAATGCGACACGACCCTCGGCGATGAGGAGTATCTTGTCGAACAGCTCGAACAGCTCCGAGGATGGCTGATGTATGGTCAGAATAACGGTTTTGCCCTTCTGCGACAGCTTTTTGAGCACCTGAACGACGCTGTGCGCGGTAAACGAGTCCAGGCCCGATGTGGGTTCATCGCAAATCAACAGCGGCGGATCGGTGAGCGCCTCCGAAGCAAAGGCCAGACGCTTCCGCTCACCCCCTGACAGCCCCTTGACACGTCCAGGCACACCAATAATCGTATGCTGGCACTTGCTTAGCGACAACTCCTGAATGACCTGGTCGACACGCGCTACCCGCTGGCGATAGGTCAAATGACGTGGCATGCGAACCATCGCCTGGAAGATGAGATGCTCCCGCGCCGTGAGCGAGCCAATGAATAGATCATCCTGTTGCACATAGGCGCACCGTGCCTGCATCTCCTTGGCGTCCACCGGCTGGCCATTGAGCAGTCGCACACTCGACGGCGACACCTGAACTCCCTGCGGCGATCTAAAGGCCAATGCATTCAACAGCGTCGTCTTCCCGGCACCGGAGCTGCCCATTACAGCCAACAGTTCACCCGGATAGGCCACGCCGCAAACTGTGGAAGAGAAGACATGAGCAAATGTGTGTACATATAGAGGAACAACTTGATTTCAATTCCAAGGAAAGTAGTAGTTAATATGACGGCTTTACGATGTAGTTCCGAATATAGCTTTACAGCTATTTTATTTTGTAAACCAAAATTCCCTGAAATTGATTTGCTCAGCGATTTTTGGCTGATCGCTTGAAAACTTAGAAATAAAAACAAAGAAACAAAGCAATTCAAATTGTTTCAATTTAAGTCAACAATGACTAAAAATGTTGTGTGAAAATAAAGCAATTTCATTTTATTTTTGTAATAATTTCGCGAAAAAGATTTTAATTGAAAACGTGAATACAAATTTTAAACAAATATTATGAAAAATAATATTATTTTTGAATCGAGTTTAATTTGAAATAAACCAAGTAGTTTTTTTTTTCATTTCTTTTTATTCTTTTGTGGTATATAGTGAAAAGTTAAAGAACAATGTGTTTTTTATTGTTTTTTTTTTTTTACCATTTTTAAGGAGATGCTTGCGTGGTGCAGGAATATGTCGCTCGTTGCAGAAGAGTCCACGGGTGCGATTCACAAGCTGGCGCCAATTGGAGCCCGGCTGATGGACTGCACCAAAGATGTCGACATTGTGCCAGGCATAGGTGAGCGTCTCCGGCACCTGTGTGTCATCGGATCTACTCAACGAGCCGTAGTTCTTGGCCTGGCCAAAGCCTTGGCTAATGCAGCTCTGCGAAGTGGGAGCCGTTGTTGTTAATGCCGCCGTTGCGTGCTCCCCCTGCTGTCAGTTGGATAGAGATAGATGTAGAGTTGCCAATGTGTGAATGTGAGTGTTGTGCTTTGCTGGGTTGTTGTGTTGTTCGGGGCAAAAAGGTTTGAAAACTTTTCAATTTAACGCGAATAGCAAAAAACTTGCGCCCATAAAAAAGGGCGACGACGCGTAAATCTTTTCGGCGTGCTAATCCCAACGCCTACTTACGACCAATACCTAAATAAAAATGGGGCATGGCAGGGGGGGTGGCAGGCTGGCGATGCTGCCGCCCAAGTTTCATAAAAATGAAAAAAAATGGTTTTTCGAGGGAAGAGGCGAACTCTGGAAAGTTGAAAGACCCTAGACTCGACCATTTAAAATGTGCAAATTAAGGCGGCCATAAGCCGCAGACGGTGTCGAAGCTGTTCAGAGTTAGAGAATGATAGAAAGAGAGGGCAAGAGCTAGTAATAGAGATAAAGATAGAGATAGCAAGGCTGGCCATGTTGCCACTTCGTAAGACAATTGCCCGGCGTAAATGCAAATCGCACCCGAATTCTGATTGAGGGCTTGAATTGCGTTTTTTGTTTCTTTTTTTTATTATTGAGCTTTAAGGGTCGGCGAGGGTTTGAGTTTGGGACATTGTTAGCAACGTTATTGCCATTTGAAGGTGACTTGCCCCGAGTGGCAAGTGAGTGAATGAGTGGCAAGGCTTGCCGCTTGCGAAATGTTCTATTCGAGTGCACTGAATCAGTTTTGAATGCTTCGCTGAGTGTCCTTTGAGTGTCTGAGTGTCCCAGCCGCGTCAATTGATTGACCAATTGAGCAATGCGTAATTTACTTAGCATACATTACGCATTTGTTTTTCTAACGTTGATCTTATTTGCCCGATTTCTTGTTTATTGGCCACAAAACATATCGTTTAGTTATTGTGTATTGTTTACTAAATTCACTTGGAATATTTCCTTGAAAGTGTTAGTTATTAAGTTATGGCTCCTTTTTGCAGAATGCCATTATTAAGTAGTTTATTTGTACGGAATATGAAATGGGTTGGATGGGAATTGGTCAATTTAAGCTTAATTTCTATATCTACGTTGTGTTGACTTGACGAATTTATATTTACATTCGCTGCTGTATTACATTAATAATCGATAACCGCATTTAAACACCTAGTTCCCATGCTCAAACTGTGCTTATTTCAGGTAATTACAAACAATGTTGCGACTTGCGACACCTGGCGGCCAGCACAGATATGCCTCCTGGCTGCGGCCAAAAGCGTTGCCAGAGGAGCTAAAAGAAAGCATTTGCTTCCAAGTGATTCAACAAAGCCCAAAGTAGAAAGTACGAAAAATTAAATAAAAATGAAATGTAAAATATAGACCGCGGGTCAAACTGAACTCAAGGAACTCGGGAGCGTCCAAAAGCAGTGCAGATAACAAGATATTATGGCAACACACACTTAAGCAACAGCAAAGAAAATAAAAAAACAACAACAACAACAACAACAACATAAACAACAACAGCAACAATAACAAAATTGTGAGCACAACATAAGCAAATAAATACAGGAAAAACTTTTTAATAAAATTTTTCGGCCTCATTTGTTGTGAAAACAATTTTGCTGGGGCCGTGCAGCATTCCGTGCCGCGGCGCACAACATCGCACCACATACCAAGCCAAAGTAACCATCCAAAAACCTCCCATCCAGCATCCAACATCCAGCATCCAGCATCCACCACCCACAGTTTCAGCCACATGTAACGGATATTAAATTTTTCGCGTTTACCTCGACGTAGCCGCCTCCAATTTCTCGAGCCAAATTGAAATGCAGCGGACAACAACAACAACAACAACAAGAGGAAGATGAGGAGGCAGAAGAATAAGTGACCGAGAAGATGAAGAACTAAAAGACGATGTGGCAGCAACAGCAGAGAGCAGCACACAGGACTTGAACGAGCCGCATTATTAATAGCCTGTGCGACATTTTCTTGATTGAATGAATGACCGATTCTTGGGACAGAGGGGAAAAAGGGACAGAGAGAGAGAGAGAGAGAGAGAGAGAGAGAGAGAGGGAGAGTGGCTACACTCCCTTTGCATCGCCAGCAGCTTTTGCTTAATTTTGATGATTATTTATACAAATTATTATGATTGCGTTAGGTGAAACGCAGAAAGCTTTTCATATTGCGGCCATCAGTCTGCCGCGACGCCGTCAATTAGCGACCGCCTACTCCCTCCATCTAGGCTCGGGAACTGGGGCCGCCAGGCATGGAAACCTTGCAAGCCAGCGCTGGACCGCCTGAGCTGAGAGACTGGGCTGAGCTGAGGGTGGGAGGGAAGTTGTTGTGGAGGCAACAACCGCAACGGACAATGTGGGCGCTGAGCTCTGGTTTCAGTCTCTGGAAGCCCTACGCATGGGCTCAAATACATACCTACATTTACATACATATATGTATACACGTAGACGAAGACTATGAAATTGGTGTTCCTGGAAATGCGAGGAGCAAAGCTTGAGGTGGACAAACGTGGATTATATATCTTGCGGACTTCTCGTCGCAACCAAGATCGGAAAATGCTCGGGGCTTGTATTAAGACGTAATTCCCGGAAACACAATAAAATGCTTATCGGGAAAGATTTCGTTTTGTTTCAGCCGAAACCTTATATGCGAACTTAAATATTTATTTAAAGGGAAGGTACAAATATTTAAAGCATACCGAAGACTACATAGTCTTGATTACACCCTTCATTTTACCCTTAACCCATTCAAAATGGGTAAAAAGGTTAATAAAACACTAATAATTTGAATATGGAAATGCAAGGCAGTTGAAAGTAATCTAGATAAAAATAAAACTATATTCGAGTCGTTCTCTTTGCTGATAAGGAAAGAAGAAGTGATGTTCGCCCCTTCATTCTGATTGTATGGCTGGGCCAAAAGCCCATAAGGCTAGAATCAACACAGACGGGGCTAAGATATTGAGATACTCGACAGACAGAATTGTGCGGTGCCATGACCAAGATACAGATACAGATACAGATACAGATAAAGGTACAGATACAGATGCTGGTGCTTATATATATATGTAGATACGTTGAATGGCCAGTCAAATAATGACCCAGATAAGAGTGGATTAAACAATATCAATAAAAGACAAAAACAAAGAGACAAAAGCACTAAGAATGCGAACAGAAAGAAGCCAAGACAATGACAGACAAAGTAGTCAGAAGACAGAACATGCGTCAAACACTTGCCAGATACGCGTCGACAGATACGGCTACAGATACTCAGGTAGTTAGATATCTGTGAGATACGGCAATAGCTATAAAGATGTGTTATCTGACACCCAAACGATGTGCTCTTTGTGCACTTGTTACTCCTCTCGCCTCGCATGCATCGCTGCACCAATTTGGAGCCATTCCTTGATGTGCCAAACTTTACATTGTTGCAACAATGTAAATAAATGTTATTTGTTTGCTACCTAAGTATTTGCTTAAGAATATACTTATTTTACTACTATCTAAGTATTCTACGAGTTGGACTTGCCTTTCTTCATATATCTAGAGAGGGTTTTTAATAGATTTCCGGTATTTGTTTTTCCAATTTACTCAAATAACAGTTTGGTTTTCCTTGTGAGAGAATCGATGAAAACACATTATTGAAAATGAAATATGGAAAGAAATGTCTGCGATTCTATAACTAGTTATATAAATTCTCGATCCGCAAATTCTAAATTGTTGGAGAAATTTAGATGGCAGCAGATGGACTCCGCTCTGCAAGAGTAATCAATCTTTGTCGTGTCTAATATATACATATGTTCTATCGTTCTATCTTGTCCGATATTATTGTGTTCTCTATCGCCCAAATCAGGAGCAATGTAGTCATTATTCCTTGGACTCTTTCGCTTTCATTGCGAATGATTTCTGGTCAGGATTCAGATATTGATAAATAGATTAGTCGCGGTGTTTGTTTACTCGTACCACTTTGTAAATGGCTTAGTGTGTGTTTGTATATATGTAAGTGTGTGTATATGTATTCAGACAGTGGCCGCAACTATTCTGTGAGTGTGTGTGTGTGTGTGTGTGGGGGGGAGGGGGATGCTAGCACAAATGAAAATCAAAGTCATTCAGCATAGACGAGTACAGATTGTTGATTGTTCAGTTGTTGTTGTTGTTGTTGTTATGTGATTGCATTTGTATTTGCATTTATTATTCATGACTCCAATTACATGTGTTGCAACATTTGCTTAACATAATGCATTTCACTCATCTCATCTCATCTCCCTCTCCCTCTCTCCCTCTCTGTCTGTCTGCCTCTATTCAGTCTTAGCTAGTCTGTGTCATAGTTTATTCTATAGATTCTTGTTTATTGCTGATGTAATGCGGCGGCTTGCGGTTTCTACTGTGTGTGGGTGTGTGTGTTGGTGTGTGTGTTGGGTGGAGGGGGGGGGTTTTGGAGAGGTGCTTGTGGCGTGTATGTGGAACGGGCTAAAATAGCTGCTAGTTCACACGCAGTTGTCGCCTAGAAGCATGCAACATTTTCTTTGTGTTGCTGTTGTTGTTTTATTTTTGATTACTCACATTGTGCAACTGCTCGGCAGAGGGATGCTTGCTGCTGCCGCGTATCAATAGCTCCTGATCCTCTTGGCCCATCTTGTTGTCAGTTGGCTCATGCAATAGGCGCACACACTAACACACACACACACACACACACACACACACTAGACACTGACACACAGAAAAAAAAAAAAATAGAAAACAAAACCGAATCGAGTTTTCGTTTTGAGGCAGGCACTTTTCCTAATTTGTATTTGCTTGTTGTTGTTGTTGTTGTTGTTGTTTTCTTTTCTTTTTTTTTCTGGCCTTTGTTACTCGCTGAGGCGTCGCTTTGGCTTCGTGTTGAACGCGCTGACAAAACACAACTGACGCTGAAAGACTGTGCGACTGACGGCACCTAACGGCAACTGTCGCTAACTGTGGCGGCCATTGACGCTGACGCTAACGCTGACGCTGATGTAGACGCTGCCTCTAACTCTGCCGCTGCAACGGCGACAGCGACAGCGCTGCCTTTTGCGGTGGCAATGAGTGAAATTTGATGAGTGAAACAAACAGAGAAAAGCTCAGCGCCAACAACAAAAAAGGCAACAAACGCTTCGTCTATTTGCATGCTGATTAGAGAGGAGGCGAGTCGTCCGTCCATCTGTCCATCCCTCCATCCGTCCATCCGTCCGTCCGTCCGTCCATCCGCCTGCTGCCATAAACGGCTCGTCTCCATTTGTATGTTTGCCTTCTTCCACTGCTATCAGTGAACTCGCTTGGGCCATTGTTTTCAGGGAGAAGTATTTTCAAGCTTTGATGCAGAATTAATATTTATTATTTTTATTAAATAAACAGCAATTTCAATTTTACATTAAAATTTGTATAAGACAATGTTTTAACGTTTGTCTTGTTTTCATTATACATTTGTCGTATTCTAGACAAAGGCTGTTTGAAACACGATATATAACTATACGTTGTGAATGTTATTAGACTAATCATATTTAAAATAGGTTTAGCAAGAATCATTACATCAGATTCAAAGTGAATATAACAATGAATGCAATTTAAGCAAGTGGTCTGATTTCGCACCCAATGGAGATCTCATTTTTGATATGGCAAATCTCAAGATAACGGTTTTTTCTTATATAATAAAGAGACCCAAGTCGGTACATCACATTACACCTGCCTTGCAAATCTCAAATCCAGGAAAATGAAGAGCTGAGCACAGAGTATCAACTAGTCGAGCACTCGCGATAAGAGCATGAATAATATTATTTTTAAATCACAAAAACATAAATTATAAAGTTGTTCGCTTCACTCAGAATGTGGCTTTAATTTTAATCACACTCAGAAAAACTAGTAATAATTGAATATGGAATCTTTATAATTAGAAACGATTACTCGAAATCGACAATCCCAAAACTATGTGGTTTTTTTCTTTCTAGAAATTTACAAATATTTTCTGTTTTTATCAAATATTTTCCAAAATATACCTTGAGATCAGCTGTTAAACATATTTTCGGGCTATTGAGTAAGGCAAACAAGATAAATAGTTATAATTAATGTTTCACATAAAAGACATTTTGGGACTAGAATTTTTATCCTATATAGTAAAAAAATCAATCTTAAAATGAGGATTATCTGACCTTATATTTCATAATGAGGTAATGTTCGATTTGGACTTACTGAAAGATTAGGAGGGAAAATGAATTTTTCAAATTTCTTGTTCATTTAAAATGTAACTTGAAGTAAGGAAATTAACGCCTTCAAAAGCCTTTTTGAAAGACGCAACTTTTGGATTTAGTAATTCAATCACGTATTTCCTAATTTTAAGTCGATTTTTTTCTGAGTGCATCCATCTGTTGCTGTTGTTGCAGCTGCACCTTTAGGGCTTCTGGCTTTGATCGACTGGGCGCAACGCTTTGAGCTGAACTCAAACTTGAAACGACTTTCATGTTAAAAAAAAAAAGAAAACCAACTCAAAGCTCATAAGTAGTTGCAGTCTGGCAGTTGTTGCCGCTTTAAACTAGTGCCACAAAATATGTTGCTGCAACAACAGCAACAGCAACAGCAACAGCAAAAGCAGCACACGAAATCTCTTTTGAACTTTTGATAAGCTCAGTTGCCAGTTGCTCCACTCGGATGCCATCATTTACTCACTCAAATGCTATAAACTTTTTACACTTAACAATTTATTGTCACTCTGCGTGCGTTAACGTTGTCGTTGTCGCTGTCGCAGTCGCAGTCGCAGTCGCTGTCGACGCTGGCGTCGTTGTGTTTGTGTCATGAAACTTGCAGTGCAAAAAACAAAAATAATTCGAACAAAAATGTAGTGGAAAGTTTCGCTAACACGCTTTTACACTCTCTCTTACAAACACACACACAGGCACATCTACACACACACACACTCACTCACACATACATATACAGGTAGAGCGGCCATTGACACTTGGACTCAAGTTAGAAGAGCTGTTTGGAGTTGAGTTTACTCCCGCCGTTGACAATGACTCTGACTTAACCCCTCTGTGCCCAATACTCACACACCCCCCATTGCCACCACCACCACCAGCACCACCACCGATGCAAATTATTGACGCGGACAGCGGCTTCAATAAATCTGAGTGTGTGTGTGTGTGTGTGTGGCAACTTTTGCCTGCTGCCTGCTGCCTGCTTGTGCTAACTTTATGCCAAGCGCCACGCTAATCAGACAGCTTTCTAGTTCATTGCATTGAACGAGCGACACGCCCACATGGCTGAACCTCTCCATCTGTAAACGTAGGCACGCACCCACCGCACCGCACCGCAGCACCGCTAGTCTAAGCCGTCCGTCAAGCAGCCACTCAACTGGCTGTAATTGCCAAGTAAATCAGCGCTGCCACTTGCCATGCCCGAAAAGTGTGTTCTGTCGAGGATTGCGGAAGGCAGAAAAAAAATAGGGAAAAGGCACTTGGAGCTAACGGGCTAAGGGGCAAACGAATGTTTGCGGGTGTTTGTGTATGTGTGTTTGTGTGTGTGTGTGTGTGTGTGTGTGGCACTTGGCTTGTGCTAAACTTTGAGAAGTTTTAAAGAGGAATGCTTCATGGGTTAGATTCATAGCTAGTTAGTTAGTTAGTTCGTTAGCTAGTTGCTCAGGCTCCACAACTTGGTTAAGCGAGCGGTACTCGTGGGGGTGGGCGTGGGTGTGGGCGTGGGCGTGGTTGGTCGTCTGTTCCAAAAGTTTATACAAACGGAATGGGAATGAATGTCGCCTGTCTGCTTTGCAGTTAAAAGGAAGCAATCTGTTTGTAAAGGACATGCAGTGTAGGTAAAAATGCACTGAATATGGCAAATTAATTTGTATGTCTATATTTTGAATATATATATAGAAAAGCTTTTCAAGCTGTGATGCAGAATTAATATTTATAAAAATGCCTGCATAACGTTCGAAAATCGGATCATTTTTGGCGAAGATATCACAGTTCGAATAAGAATATTTATAGAAACGCTTAGAGCGTAAAATTCTCGAGATGTTTTCGGAATAAATACTTTTAAGGTTTGATGCTGAATTAATATTGAGACCAGAAAAATATGTAGAGATCAGATAAATTGTCTAGTTTTCAGCTCGATTTTCAAAGACGAAAGCGATTTTTGTTTTTTGAATATACCATTCGTAATCTAAAAATTATTAATTTATTACATACAACTGGGGATAGTTTTTAACTCAAACAATGGACACAGGAAGGCTACAGATGATACTATTTTGATATGCTTGTAGATCATGTATATCACATAGTTTTAATTCAAATTAGCAAAGGGCTAAAAGTAAGTTGTCTCTGCCTGAGTTAGGGTATGGTAACTTTTAAGCAATTATCTATGATAAGAGTATGGGGAGATAATTGTATAAAAACACGTGAAACTATGGATGTGTTAGACAAGAATACACTTTAACATAGTCTTACCCGTTCTATCGTTAAATCTAAGACAAGTCTTTCAGTCTGAAAATAACTAAGAAACAAAAAAACATCAATATATCATTAATATTTTCTTCATTCGATCTACTCAAAAATGGCTGTCGTCAAATCGCAGATAAAGTATTCAAAACTTGAATTTTTTTTTTTTTTTTTGAGAAACGGATTATTATATATTTTTTTTTGGATTTTGTTGTTGATTGTTTGTCATAAGGGTGGCCTCAACAAAGGGTTGCCACTGAGTCGAGTTTGGTAGAGTTGAGTAGATGCCCTTTTTGCTGCGTGCCCCACTGAATGCAATAAAACCGAACGACAGTGGCATATTTTTCTATTAAAGCGCATTAAGCGAATGCTCAACTGTGCGATAAGGCAGACGAGCCTAGAACAAGACATGGGGCAGATGGGTGAGGGCAGTGTGGAATAGGCAATGGGGAGGGTGAGCAGGATGGAGAATCGCCAACGAATTTGCCGCTTACAGCACGCGCGCGTCTCATAAAAAACGTATCAAAACATCCACTGGGAGTCATAAAAATTTTGCACTTTGCCCGCAGCAGCTGCAAGCACTGAGCGGAGGCTGAGTCGGAGGCTGATTCGGAGGCTGAGGCGGAGGCTGAGGATGAGGCTGAATCTGGAACTGGAGTCAAAGTCGGAGCAACTTTTGTCTTGCAGGCGCGACAGACGTGGCGGCGTTGCCGGCGTATGTGTAATCTAATAAAATGTGCTGTTTATGTGGCAACAGGCTCGGCTCCCAGATATGCTGGGGCATGGCCAGTCGCCTAGTTGGCCGCAACTACTGCCAGCTTCCAAGTGGCTGCCGGAGAGCTTTTGGAGGTGTGCAACAGTTGCGCTGCTTTATGGCTGCCCTGTTGGCCGCATTGTGGTAACCATATCATACCCCCTCCCCCCACCCCACACTATCCCTGGCCAAGTTAACTGCAACTTATGTATGTTGCGTCATATCGTATGAGTCTGGAGGCGAATGCTACTCTCGTTCCTCGTTTGTGGGAGCCATAAAGGTACCAAGATTCAAACATAAGTTCCCAGACCCCCGCCAGATTGGATATACTTTTACAACTTTTATCTATTGTGCAAGCAGAACTTGCGAAAACTTAAGTAAAACAATTCTATTCGGGAAAAATGTCACTTATAATTTTGAAAATTAAAATCGCCTTGAAAACCACAACATTTTATTGGCTTCTACAAATTACTAGGCTTATCGAAATTAATTTTTTAACTAGAAGCTCATATTTTTTTATTGCATTTTGTATGTAATAAAACTTGATATCAGTAAATATTTGGGGTTTTGAACCTTGGATACCGAAGGTATTATAAAACATTGTATGACGATTTCAAGAACGATAAGATTCTATATGTTCAACAATTTAAGAGCTATTGTTACCAAACTTGGTCTGTAGCTTACAAAAATCGCCATCCAAGATCGGTACACACCCTGTTCCTTGATACCAGTTATCAGCTGGTATTACTTATGGTATCAAAGTATTTCGCAGTCGGTTAAGACTGTAACGATCTCTTTTTTTTTTTCTTCTTAAATTGGTAAAAATGGTGGTGAGTAAATAAATGTAACACGCAGAAGGAAGAGTATATATATTCTGGATCAGAATTAAAAATTGATTTGATATAGGCATATCCGCCAGTCCGCACGAATATCAGAGGCTACAATAGGTCTTAATGTGATCATTTTAAATGCAGAGTATTGGATGGATGATCTACTGATCATGTGTTTGAGTGCATATTCTCAGATTAGAAGTAGTTGATTTAGCACTACACACGTCAGGGTTTTAAAATGGTTAACATGCATTATGCATATACATATATACATACATATATGTAAACAAACTATATTCCAAAGATTAGTCGAGATAATTGGACTAATTGGATTGGTAGGTAAAAACAAATGCTTGCAGCAAATACTTTTCCCATAAAATGAAAAACTGTACATGAACCATGCAGCTACATTATTCTATAAAGTATATAATTTATTGGAAATTCGCATAATGGAGATTATTGTAATTAGGACAAGCCGCTTATGTGAAAATGGAAGGGGACTTAAATGCATTAAAATTTCTTTTTTTCTTTAAATACCCTCAACCCATTGAAAATAGGCAAATAGGGTATAATGATTTTGTGCAAAAGTACCTTACAGGCATAAAAAAGAATCTCTGACCCCATTGAGCATATATGTATATGAAGGACTGATTATTTTCAGTTTATTAATAATGTAACAGTTAAGTATAATACTGAAGTAAGAGCATTAAATTAACAAAGTAAAGTACGACTTTATAATTAACGACCTGCTGATCCTGCTCGACTAGGCTTATGTTGCTATTAACCATCCGTTAACCAGCGCTGCAACATAACAGCACTGTAACTACTCGTTACATATGTATATTCTTGATCAGGATCAACTTCGAAATAAATTTAGCTCCGTCCGACCAACTGTATAAACACACGGATCTTAAAGACTAATAATAGCTAGAGACTTACAATTTTAAACACAGATTGTGATATATCACGCGCAGATCAAGCTTGCTCCACTTTATCGATAACTGCCATCGTTTCTCGATTGTCGACACATTTTGATAGCTGATAGCAATAAAAGCAACAATTTTGATGATCTTTCCAGATTGGATAAGTAACACCCAACATATACATAGATGTATGTTCGCCAGTTCGGGTCAGTTCGGGATTGGGAATAAAAACATGCGGTGCATTCGTTTGCCTGCTATAAGGAATGACAACAATGTCAGTTCTGCAAAGTTTTCAAGGGAAAATTTGTGAAGAAATCTATAATATGTTCAACAGCTGTGTACTGGGTATAGCGAAGTCGAGCTGACTCGACTGCAACGCTCTTACTTGTTTGTAACGTATTAATGTGCAAATCCAGAAGAGCTTTATCAGGCCATAAGTCGAGTAAAAGCTGCTAAAAAGCATTCAATGGATGAGGCAGTGGGAAGAGATTTGTTTGTGGATGGTTGCTGTAATTGAATACGAGCGCGCATATGATTAAAAATGCATTCAATTTATCAGAAAGGCCTACGACATGTCACAAGAAATAAAGCGAAAAGTATCACAAAAGCTGTCATTTCCCTTCGTCCGCTCTAACGGTGCTTGGGCATAAAATAATTAAATTGCATTACGAAAAAAAAGCATAATAAATATGCATATGAAAGGCGAGTTTAGCTGTGTGAGCCGCTAGGCTGCTAATTAGCAAACTGACAGCGCGCACAAAAACAGAGAGAGAGAGAGATACGCACAAAGTGGAGACGAGGAGAGGAGTGGAGAGTGGAGATTGTAGAGTGCAGAGTGGAGAGTGCAGAGTGGAGGGGTGTGCAAAAATAAAGCATACGCGCCGTTAGACAAGCCAATGAATTATGCAAAATAGCAAACGACAATGAGCTAAATGAGGTGACTTTCTGCGACGCAGGCTGGGCACAAAGGGGACCAGTGTCTGTAGGTGTCTCTTTCTGTGTGTGTGTGTGTGTGTGTGTGTGTGTGTGTGTGTGTATGGGTTGATCTACCAAAGGTCCTCCTGTGATACAGAGTGCTGCTTTTTTATTACATTTTTTTGTTGTAACATTTGACTTCGTTGCCACTTCCCTTGAACGAAATGTGTTCACGGATGTTGCAAAGGTGCCAGTTGAGGGTTAGTTGACTGTTCTGGGACACTTTCTGGCGGTGGATGGAGGTGGGTCTTAGGATTGGTACTAATATGCCAGCTAATTTGTTATTCATGTGATTTAAGCGCGTCAAAGAAGATTAATGACTAAAGCAAACTAAAGCAGACGCCGAAAAATTACAACAACAGCAAAATAATAAAAAGAAGCAGAAGATGTAAAAGAAAATGACTGGTGGAATACACACAGACACACATACACACACACACACACACAGACACACCAGCACACACTTACACATAATATGGGGGCTGACACAGGCCAAGGGACAACTCAATAAAGTCCCAAAAACCCTAGAACCAATTCAAGGTGGTTTTGGCCAGGCTAAAAAAACGCAACTGAACAAAGACGATAAAGTCACAAGCCTGTGACAACAAAGACACCGACATAGGGTGGGTGGGGGGGGGGATGCACACCTCTTGTGTGTATTTGGAGCTGTTGTTTACTTCAACTTGGATGGAACATTTTTAAAGTTCTAAAAGAAAAACAAAGAAAAATTGGAGATTCTTAAAATATAAAACCAATTTTTGTTTCCAGACATTTAATCAAGAACAAAATCGCCAACGTTGATTGTATTCTCTAGAAACACTTCCAGCTTGCAATAAATATGCGGATATAGTTCAGGATTCATCAAGATAGCTTTTAAGCTTTTCCACTCGGTCAGCCATGCTAATATATCTTTTAGGATGTCTCCTTAAATGCGTAATACTTAAGATACCTTTTGCAAGGATAAACAAATTCGATCATAGACATTTATCAAAATTTTCGCGATATTGGAAACTTTTTTTTCAGTGTAAATGTAATTTTCTGCATCAAGCCTTTATAATTATATATACCCTGTTAGTTGGGTGTTAACAGGGCTTAGCCAGCTCAAGCAGTCCTTGCAGGAGTTGGTATAAAATATAAATACATTTGGATATATGTGTATAAACTCTAGATCAGGGACACATATTTAGCGTAGCCTGCTATCAGCAGAAGCTATACATCATTAACATATCTGAACATATTCATTTTAATAACGGTAATTGTTAGCTATTGTAAGCTTGGGATGTGTTGAAAGCATTTACATTTTCGGCTTGCATCTAAAAATGCATGCCATGTTGCCCCATTTTCCAGCTGCTGCGTGTGTGTGTGTGTGTGTGTGTGTTTGTATCTGTGTATCTATGAATACTTGTGTGTATGTGCTCGTATTCATGTATCTTAGTTTTATGCAATTTGCATAATATGCTGCTTTTGCCTGTGGCCTTAAAACCCGCCTGTGCTGGCAAAGTGGGCGTGGCAGCAAGATGTGTGGTAGTAGAGTAGTTGTCGTAATAGTAAGGGTATTACTTGCAGTTATTATCTTTCGTTTAGGGAATTGTTAATTGAGTTTGGCTTGGGCTTATTAGCGTGACAATTTCCGGGTGTAGCGAATGAAAAATCAACAAGATGCAGCCTAACTTTTTGATGGTGGTGGTGTTGGTGGTGGTGTTGTCTGAAGGGGATGGGGTTTGTTGTAGTTGAGCGCTTGGCTTGTGTGTTGCATCGGTTAGCTGGTGTCGGGCTGCCACACTGCTTAGTGCTAGAGCAGTCCGGAGTACGCAGCTTTGATGCGGTTGGGCTGGTTGGGCGCCAGAGTTGTGAGTTGCCCCACCGCAAATTAAAGTGCAGAAATGGAAAGTTACAGAAAAACATATAAACCTACGCGTGTGTGTTTGTGTGTTTCTGTGTGTGTGTGTGTGTGTGTGTGTGTGAGAGTTGGAGTGTTGCCCTGTCCGGTGCCCTTAGCGTTAACCCGTCTTTTGAAAAATGGCCTTTCAGCGGTAAGTTGCAAATAAGAAAATGGCCAGGACTCTCCGTGCGGTTTGTATGGAGTAACAGTTCAGAAATTGCAGCCTGCATTGAAGTTAAGCTAAAACATTCTTGAAAAGCCTGACTTGCCCCATTTACTTGCCACCCCCACCCACTGCCCACACCGTCGTACCTCAGAGGCCGGCAGTACAGGGCTGCTTTACAAAATGTGCGGTTGGTTTGTGGTTTACTTGAGAAATCTAATTAAACGAATAACAAAGGCAGCAGCAGACATCAGGAGGCAAGTAGGACAATGTACGCCCAATACCCCTCCGCCCATCCGGAGACCTTGTCAGTTTTAGCCTCAGCATTAGCCCGAGCCAAAGGCAAAACCAAATCCAAAGCCGATGCCGAGGCCAGTGTCGAAAGTCAACCAAACACGAGATAAACTACAAAGTGGTGAGGAGGATGTCAGGAAGTCAGAGTATGACTTGGATGGGGTAAACTGCAGCGGGGGGCGTGGCATTGCTCTCGCTAGGCGCATTTTTCTTATATCAGCGTATCATAAGACTATTAATAAGTTTCCTCTCAAACTTTTAGTCCAAAAACAAAAAAGGATAATAAACCAAGCCCAGGACTCAACTGCTTAGCTAACCCATAGAAAGTTATTGGCTCCACAGCCAAGCAAAAATGCTGTGCGCCTTTTTTTGACTGACCCACATACAAATACACAGTTACAGTGGTCAATCAATAAGTTGAAAGTTTCGTAAGTTTGAAATTTTGAAAAGTTTTTAAACAGACTCTATTCATTTTTGTAAAATTTAGCTAATGCGATAGCTATATTTTCGATATTTTGAACAAATCTTGTACATGTTTAGAAAAATAAACTTCAGCAAACGCATTTTCTTGAAAATTTCAGAATTGAGCAAATACTAATCCGAAATGGGGACTGACGTTTCAAAAAAGTATGTGGAAGCATATAAGCTTATATATACAGTGTCTCAAAGATTAATTCGAGCAGTGTCTAGCAATAATTATAATTGTCTGTCATAAACTAATTATTGTGTGTTCTTAATCAGCTTCAAAAGTCAGATCGATGAACCTATCTGTCAGAATGCGTACTTAGAATGTACTTAGTAATTTATCGATAAGCTAGAGATTGTTTTCCAACATGGTTGAAATCTATTATTGATCGATAACAATTGTTACTAACTTACTACAAAATATTAATATGAACGTGTAAATCGAATAAAACCATTCAAATTGTGTGTGTCCAGAGATATGGTCGAAATGGGTAAATAGATACCCCATCCCTAGCCCTTACTTTGTTCTTTGCTCCATTGCGCTCCTTGCTCTTTGTCGATCTTGGCGAAAGACACAAAAGAAGTGGCTGTTCGAAATTATTTACTCTATTCCTTCTTTTACGCTCCCAAATAAAGCTGCTCATCAAAAGCAGCACTTTGCTCACTCGGAGTGCGACAAGTAAATGCAATTTGGCCAACGCACTGTTGCACGCACCCCCCTCCCCCCGGTAATGTTGTGTGCCATCTGATACCCGTTCACGCTCCTTTAGAGGAGTATCTGTTTGAAAAACTTGGCTAGCATTGAGAGTTGCGAAGGACCAAGGACCAAGAAGCGGCACTCCGCACTGAGTTACAGCCGCTGGCTGTCGTTTTATGGTCCCTGCCTGTCTTATATTTATGTATGTATGTATGTACGCACATATCAATCTGTATGTATCGTGGAACAAGTTTCGACTTTTCCTTGACTCTGGAATTTCATTTTCGTTTCGTTTCGTTTCGGTTGGGGTGGGTTGGCAAGTGGTGCTGTGGTGCTGTGGAGCTGTGGAGCAGAGAGCTGTAAAAATGAAAATGGCGTAACAAAAATGAGAAATGAAGAATGACAACATCAAATTAGCTTCATAAAAATGTCGCTTCGTCGTGTGTGTGGGTGTGTTGGTGTGGGTATGGGTGTGGGTGTGAGTGTGAGTGTGAAACAAAACAGTTTATAAAAATGCGAGTACAAAATATTTTTATGATAAATGACTGTAAACGAGCACGTGAAGCAACAGTCAGCGGCCATAGACACAAACGTGCTGCTGGCAACCACATACGCACATGTCAAATCGCACACACTCACACACACACACACACACACACACACATGCAGACATGTGTCTGCCAACAATTTTGGCGTCGACGTTGACATTGAGGCCATTTCCGGCCGCCACAACCGAGACACGAACCAGCAAATGCCAGCATCCAGCAGCCAGCAGCTACCAGCAACAGTTGTCCTTTGTCCTTGCCAACATCGTGGCGACATGTGTCAAATGCGCGCACACATACACACACAGGGACACACGGGGACACACAGGGACACACACACTCGCACAGACAGCCATATTCATTCCTCAGCACTTGCGTCTTCGGATTTGGTTGACTTCTTAAAGTATTTGGGTTTTGTTGGCTTACTTTTTTTTTTTTTAATATTAAGGTTAGAACGTCCGTTCGCATATTAAATATTTACAATGATTAGTACTAACTGAAAATCATAACACGCATAACGCAACGCTTCATTGTTGAGCATTCGGTTATCGAAATTAGTTTTGCTTTGGCATCGAGGCAATGCTGATTAGGTGTTTATTGAGTTGGGGGCACAAAGATGCCTCACAGAGGCTGCCTGGACAAAATTTCGTTCATATCCACTAAAACGATGCGGTAGAAATACGCTCAAAGAAGCTAAAAGTCAAGGGGGGTGGGTGGGTGGAGAAGGTTGGTCGGATTTTGGGTGTTACGAAGGACATGGTCCTGGCAGTGGAATGTGGAATGAACCTTGTTCTGTTGTGCATCTCATTTTTATAAGAGAGTGTCGCACACACACACACGCACACATACCACGCACGCACAAGAAGCTATAGAAGTAGCAGGAGCAACCCCCACCCCCATCCTCTGGCGGTAAGGAATATAAAAAGGACTTCCTCTTAGACGACGCTTTTAGCTAAATTGCGACAAAAGTGAGCAGCGGATGCGTGCGGGAACGTCGTACAATGGGACCATTTGATTGTTTATGTGGGAAAAATCAGAATCATAATTCTTATGATACCGAATTCCGCAATTTTGGAACTTACGGGGTGCTTTAACTAGGTAGCATTCATAGCTAGGTAGGTAAAACAGGCGGGAGGACGGAATACTACTGGACTAGAACACATAATGCAAAGACTCAACGTTTACGACCATCATTCGGTACTAAAAGTACGATTTATAAATTCCACAATTAATAGACTGCTTTCAGAAACATTCAGTCCCAAATTTAGAAAAAGGTTTGTTTGACCCTCAAAATTCCAACTCAATGGTATTTTTTTTTGTCGTGAAAATGTGCGTATTTTGCTGCATACAAGGTTAAAGGTCAACCTTGAATTTATTTTATTTATTAATTTTACAAAATGCTTTCATAAAAATTTTGATTTTCGCAACGCTTGTTGGCCTGAGGCACCACTGTGCGACTGTGCGACTGGGTGTGCGTGTGTGTTGTGTGTGTGTGTGTTTTAGATGCCGGCGACTAAAATAATAAAAGAACGTCAAAAGAAGGCAGGCACATAAATAAACTTTCCCCCCACTCCCTGTGTGTGTGTGTGTGTGTGTGTGAGTGTGTGTATATGATTAGGATAAATGTGCACGCGTCCAAATTGATGTGGCCTTCTTTTGTCTGCTGTGGGGCGAAACAGGAAGCGGATATGCGCTGCAATTGTCATACGCCGTTGGCTTTTAGCTGCCTATATTTGCCACTCCCCTCCGCCTCCCATCCCCCAACAAGGACAACAAGGAGAAGTTGAGATAAATGTGCCAAGTGCGCCTTGCTCAAGGTGGGCATCTTTATAAACCGTGTGCCTTCTATCTCTGTGTGTGTGTGTGTGTGTGTGTGTGTGTGTGTGTGTGTGTATGTGTGTGTGTGTGTGCGCGTTTGTCATGTGCGTCATTTACTTGTACATTTTTATTATTTCATTTTTTCTCTACCTTTCCTTTCTGTCGAGCCACTCAAAGACACTCAGTAACACACACACACGCACACACACACATAGATGTATGTGGCATCTGATCTTTGCCTAATTTGGCTTTCCGTTATTATTAAGTGGCCTCGCACTCGATGTGACAAAAAAACAAACACGAGCCTGAAATGTGGCACGAATCATTAACTGAGTGCAAACTTGAAACACCTGATATTTTCATTGAATCCACATGTGCTTCAAGTATGAGTTACTTTACTTGAAGAGTGCAACAATTTATATTATATTAATTATACTATTTATGAATATAGATGAGATATCATTTCGAATAATTCGAATAAATATGCCATCGTATATTTTTTAAAATACCGATAACTTAAATTACAAATTTGAAGTTTTAACATCCGCTTGCCCAAAAGGAGGAACATATATATACATATACCTTATGGAGATGCTGCCTTCTCTCGTAAACTGTTGCACAGACCTTCATTGGAAGGTGCAGAGGTGTCCCGTTACTAACAACAACTCCACTGCCCGATTCTGAGTAGCAAATAAATTCAGAGGAGGCGGGAAAATGCAAGAAAAAGAATGATGAAAATTTAGGACAAATAAATAATATTAAGTTAAAATATTATGCCTAAATACCGTTTATGTTGGAATTGGATAAAACGTAATTGTTATCTATATCTATCTAACAATTAACAATTAGTGTTAATGATGTTATATTCTAGGCTAAATTTAATATAAACTAAATTTAATATAACAAATAAATTTCGTGGCTCAATTGACTGCAAGTTAATATCATGTGTCAGTTTGTTAAATAACTTAATTTGTATGTGTGTGTGTGTTTGATTGTTGTTGTGATTTAGATGCAAATATGCTGATATTAAAAATGGATGCATGTATGTGTGCATATTGTGCAACAAGCGTCATTCACCATTCAGCTGATAAATCAATTATGCAACTAGCAGCCAACAGGTGGATGCTATGATGCTAATATCGATGCCGATTTCGGTGCTTGGGCGTTTGGAGCAGACTCAGTTTGCAGTTTACTGCCTGCTACTTGCCACCTATCACCTATCACCTACCACCTGCCACCTGCCACCTGCTACAGCTGCGAATTTCCGCCTGTTCACAGTTAATTGCGGCTGAGTCGCAGTTAATCGCATGTTACCCATGCACAAAGCGGCAAGCACCCAGCGAGGGAGAGGAACAGTGATGAAGTGGCAGAGTGTTGTTCCATTGCTGCTTGTCACTTGCTCCTTACTCCTTGCTCCTTGGAGGCATATTAGGTACAGGCAGACAAACAGACAAACAGACAGACATACGGACAGACAGACAGACAGGAAGACAGATGGACAGACAGACGTACAAATGCCGAGACGAAGACGGAGACGGAGGCGGAGGCGGGCGGTGGCTGCTCTGTCATGTCGTTTGTCTGTTTACGGTTTCAATTGTCACTTGATGTGTTGTGATTAACATACATATGCGTGTGTGTGTGTGTGTGTGTGTGTGTGTGTGTGTGTGTGTATGTGACCATGCCCACTTTGATGCGGTAATTTGTGTAAATGCGCTTGTCAAATACGCCGTCAGATTATGTTTGCTCATGTGTGACAAACATTTGATGCCAGGAGCAATATTTGTTTTTTTGTTACTCCGACTTTTTTTTATAAATTTTGTTTTGCAATAACTTGCTTCAATGGGAGAGATTTATGTTCTCAGCTGCTGCCACAGTTGCAACAACAGCGGTGTGCCAGTGCACTCTGAAAAAAATCACAATATAATTTTGTTAAAATTATTTTTACATATAATTCTTAAGAGTTACAAAATAAATTTCTCTAAAAATTCTTAAAGTACTTTATTTATTTTTATTTTATGATAAAAAAAAGATTCAATATACAAAAAATTAGTGAACATTTGTTTTTCATAATTGCAAAATACGTTGTATATGTTAATAAAACGATTTCTCGCTTAGTTTCTGATTTTCCGATTTTCTGAATTCTTGGTACCGTTTTTTTGTGAGTGTTATTTTGGGGGTCTTTTGTTTTTTGAAAGTTTTTTGGCTAATATAAAAAGAGCCTTCAGTTGAGTGCGCAGCAGGTGCGTTCGATGCGCGACAACTTTAACACTCGCTTTAGACAGGCCCCACCCAACAGCTTCCCCTATTCCCCATTCCCCATTTCCCACCCCCCATCCACCATTGTCTAACACTCCCGTTCCTAAATAACTCCCTTTCGGAAACGGCGTTGCGAAAAAAATTATAGCTCTTCTAGGTAATTGAGATTCTTATTTTCTCTTATCCAGGTGAGCAGAGTTTAGGTTTATACAATTAGCCAAATGGCTGTCAAGTTGTAAAGTAGTGCATCGAAAACTGTAATTTATGTTGCTGTGGCAGTGGCAGTAGCAGTAGAGAGGAAACAGTCGACTCGAGTCGAGTCGAGTCGAGTAGACAGTGTCACGCCCCCCACCCAAGCATGTTGCATATTTGAATAGCAACATGGCTCATATTCCACTAATTAGGTGAGTTTCGCAAATACATTTTCATTATTATAATTTTACACCACTGTGTAAAAGGGGAAACAAAAAATATATAGATGAAGAAGGAAAAAAGGGGAAGAACTCATTTCTTGAGCACGCCGAAGATTACATACCCTTTTAGGCCGTGACAGACTGTTCCGATGATAGCTATATTATGTAGTAGGATCTTAAAGACTTTGTGTATTCACTTTAGGACTGTTTTGTTCAAATAAGCTGTTGATCGAATATTTCTATGGTAGCTATATGATGTAGAAGTCTGATATCGACACACTTTGATTCAAATATAGTGAGCATAATTAATCATCGGATATCTTGTTAAACAGAAAATTATTTCTTGCAAAAACTCGAGCGATTGTTTTGTGCCAGTTATATAATATAGTAGTCCGATGTATTGGATAAGTTTGCTTGGTATATTTTGTTAATCAAAGAAGGTTTTCATGTTAGAACTTCAGTTTCACCAAATGCGTTGCAAACTACACTAAAAATTATAACACACTATAGTGTATAGGATGGTGTACAAAAATCAGACGATGAACCAAGAAACGAGCGCAAAAAAGTAGGCAATGTGCAGGCAAACTTTTTTGTACACGCCCCCCCCTGCAGCAGGATTGCAGTAGAGTAAGGATGGAAGGGTTGGGTTAGCGGTAGTGGTATTCCGACACATGTAGGCCGAATCATTAGCATATATGCATACGAAATGCCAGGAGTTAAAATGCAAAAGTAGCAAAATCACAAAAAAAAAAAAAAAAATACTTGTTAGATAAAGGGGGATGGAACGAGAGGAAGAAGGTGGAGAAAGAGAGGAACATGTGTCTAATGGTTGAGCATTTAAAATTAGTGACTGCTCAGAAGACGAAAAAAAAAATAAATACAAAAACACCTAACCTAAAATTGCAATTTGCCTAAAAAAGCAAAAAAGGGAATTTTCCATTTCATGAAGCACACTTGGAGCGAAGCTGAGCTGAAAAGCTAATGCGCTTCAAAGCACACTGGGGCCGTCCACAATCAATTTAAATTTTTTTGAAACAAGAAAAAATCAAATAAAAAGACAAAATATCAATAGCACAAATTTCAAAACCACTGTCAGTGGCCATTTAGCGAAAAAGAAAGAGTCGGTAAATTATAAATTAGCTAATATATAGCTAAAAGAATAAGAGTTCCAATGCATCTGACTGACATAAAACTATACAGCCATAGGCTTGTTATTAGCCTCCTAAAATAAGTGCAGCTATAGCTATATATAGCTATATATATAACATATGTATGTACCTGATAGCCGATTGTTCTGGAATCCATTGATATTAGTCGAAGCTATCGAGCTCATTTCTGGTGGAGTGGCACGCGAAGTTTGATTGCTGATTGCCATTAAAGTCGCAATAAGAGATCGGTTGGCATTAAAATTAACAATCATTATATTTTCTAAACAACCGACCGATTTGAGTAAGCCTTGCATTGCAGATCATTTTAAATGTTATTCATGCCGAACAATGGCCTGAACTCCACATTTTCCCACGAACCAATCTTCAGCTTTGACTGACTGTCACCACCCCCACCTGCTCCCCAGTCCACACTCCCCATTCCCCACCCCAACCCCAGTCTCGACCAATATCTAGCCCTATTCTTATCAGTAGCTCTGCATCTCAGTTTGGGCCTAAACCCAAAACCATTAACACTTGTTTCTGTCATTTTACATGAAATGCGGAAGCGCTTTTGTTTCTGTGCAACAAACAAGTTTTCTTGCGCCCAGTCGGTCGCCGACGCCGCCCCTTCTTCTGCTCCTGCTCCTGGCCTTCTGCCCTTTGCCGCCAAGCCGCTCACCTCGAAATGCGAATAAGTTGCCGGGGATCGGGGATCGGACATTGGGATTTGGGTGTTGGGACTGTGGCCTATGCAGGACTTCTTTTTAATTTTATTTTTATATTATTTTATTTTTTGACATGGGTATCCATATCCTAGATTCATTTAGCTGTAGCTTCGCCTGTTCGCAGCAGAAGTAGCCGCCCGTTTATTTGCTTGTTCCTTAAACCAGCTCCCCAATCCCCCCTCGGCCGGCGCCGTTAATACTTTCACGTACATTATAACTTGAGCGGTTGGCATATCAGCCAGTCAGGCTGGCAGCCTGGTAGGGTGGGAGGGTGTCTGGCAACTGGATGAGGGTGACGCTTGCATGTTGGCCAGAAAACTTTTCCATACATACATGATGCATGTACTTATTCTGTGTGTGCGGCTGTCAACGTCAAGGCGTGGATCACTCATGCCGACTGCTGCCAGCCCGCGGGCCTTACTTGCCACATTTAAAGGTGAAAGCCGCAACAAAACCCAACTGCCAACTACACAGGGCAACGAATGGATCATCTTTCCATGTCCTGCATAGAAAAGGTATCATGTTGTTGAGCAAGCGGAAAGCATCTCTATAATGTGTACAAATTCTCTTTACTTGCCTTAACTTTGAGAAATTGAACCAATTTTCAGTATCCGGCGTTCAGTAATCATGGTTTGTCCAAAAAACAATACTACATTTGAAATGAATACACGATTTAAATCGCAAGAAATCGCATGTAATTTAATTTGCCTTAATGGGAAATATAATAATCTAAAGAGAACAATTAGGATAGGAGTCGGAGTCGGAGAGAGCGAGCTCCACTACCTTTAGCACCTGATTTTCCAAACATGAATGCGTACACTATAAAGAAAGGGGTAGATGGAAAGAGAGGGAGAGAGAGAGAGAGAGAGAGAGAGAGAGGCAGAGAGAGAGAGAAGAAGACTATAGCTCAAAATCATGTTTTTATGGTCACCGATCGTCGCTATTTTCGGTGTAATCCTTACCCTGTAAAATGCACATTTTTGTCCAAGTCGCGTTGGTAATTTAAAGGTGTTAATTTGTTCATTAATCGAGTGCAATGTAAAAGTGTAGTTTGGTTTTGGTGTATCAGCATTCAAAGGAAAAGTAAACAAAAACACACACATACACAGATGTGTACACAGATACATACATATGTAAATATATAACAATAATAATATATAACATATGCATATATTTAGTGTTGCGGTCAAAATAATAAAAAATTATAATAAAAATGTAAATAATAATTTACCAAAAATATACATAACATTTTTATAAAATGATCAAGTTTAAGAAATATAATGTTTTTGGCTAATAAATATTATAGCTATGCCATATTTTAATATTTATTAATCTTTAGTTTTGATTGCTTGTGTTTAAGTTTTAATTTGTATGATTTTTTGACTATATTTTAAGAATTTAGTTTTAACATTTTCCATACCACGTGTCTGTGTGCACTACTATTGTATACTGTGAAACTTCGATGAATCCTTTAATCGATGTCCAAACAAGCATGACAACCAGACAGCCAACTGCTGGACAGAAGGATTAGGAAGAACTTGGATAATTGGCCGCATCTTCATTGCGCTGGAAGCGATATCTAAAACAGAGACGCGTAATGAAATTACTCTAACTATATTCATTTTATAAGCCAAATGATATTCCCATGTTGAAAATGTTCGAATATCGATGAGTAATGAACTGAGTGAGAGAGAAAGAGAGAGAGAGAGAGAGGCTCATTGTGACACTTTCCAAGTGACCTTCAAAGATCGGCATATGCCATGTCCACCTCCAGCCTTCTATCTTTTGTTACTTTTGTATTATGGAACTCAATCTAGTGTTTTTTTAAGCCCTTCAGTCGCATAAATTTGCTTAAATTTTAGACTTAATACAAAGAAAAAAATGTGAATGAGCATTCATGTGTTATTCATGTGTGATTCAAAGAGACCGAGACAGTATTCGCAACGAATCTCTGTTGGAATCCTTTCGAGAATCGTGGCACAGCTCCAAGTTTTCACATAGGTGTTTCGAAAGTCTCTTCAATAAAATTAATTTATAAATTTATCATAAAGCCAAAACCAAGAAAACACAGGCTCACACACACACACACACATCGTTACACACACACGCACACAGAATGAATCGAAGTCATAAAAGAAATTTGAGTTTTGGCCAACTCATCGGTGTGGATGGGATGATATGTGGATGGATAATAATGATGATGATGATGATGATGATGATGATGATGATGATGATAATGATGATGACTGCGCTTACATAAGCGTGTTTGCCCTTAAGTGTGTGGGCGACCAGGAGTTGCTTGTCTATGCTTTTGTCTAAGGCAGTTTGGAAACAATGCGTGAGCAGCATTTTCAATGTGTTCGAACAACTCTCCCCAGCGTCTCCAAGATTCCCATCCACGTGTTATTTATGCAGACTCACTGACAAAGCATGCAAAGATTCTCGACTTTGACTGGGCGCACTGCCAGCAGAACAAAGTAGCTAAGTGGGGCAGAGTAGGGTGGGGTAGACCTCTTGATGGGAGAGGAGTAAGGATGTTGCGTCTGGAGCATCTGCGCCATGGGCTGCATACAATTTGCTGCAACTGTAATTAAAGCAATTGTGCCATAAATCTTTTGCCAATTTAATGGCAAATGCTCCAAATGGGCATACCACTCTCACAAACACTCCCCTTCCAGCTCTATCTCTTTCTCCATCCCTCCTTCTCCTCGACTCTCTCACTGGGCCGCCAGAGAGGCGCATGTGCCAAGTAATTGTTGCCAAAAAAATAAGAAGAAAAACTAAAATAAACCAAATTAATATAAATTTAATAGTTGGCTGGCACTTATGGCTCAGAAAGAGAGAGAGAGAGAGAGAAACATTTATATATAGAGACATAAAGGGAAAGTTTGGTCTGGGTTGTCATTAAATGCATTCACAAACACAAAAAGGAAACAACCAAGATAGCTCTAATTGCGAGAGCTCGACAAGCAGATACTCTGAAATCAACTGTAATTATTATCGATTCCTATCGATATTGGGGAAACTGTTGAACTTATCGATTAAGTTAAATTCCCTTTTTATAAAAGGTTTGACGCAATTTTTTCTTGAATATGTAGATGTCGTTATACAAAAGTCAGGTATCGGTTGTTTTAACTTTTTTAAGATACATACTTCAAATACATGAAAAAGTTAATATATTTAAAGTAAATTATTTGTCGGCTTTCCAATGTTTATTATATATATAATTTTTTTGTTTTGTATACAATTCTTTATGAAAATTGGGAAAAACACTTATTTACAAGTTTCAACATTGCTGTTTTTATTAAAGCGTATTGATAGCGTAACGCTCTGGATACGAATATGCCTTATTTGGTAAAAATAATTTAGTCGACGTTGTCCACTTGGCCGCCAGTCAAAAGTAATTGAAATTTCAAACTAATAACTGCAACTGAAGGCTGAGTGCTCGGTGAGCTCGGAGTGCTCGAAGTGCTCGCAGTGCTCCGAGTAGGCCTGTCCGCTGACGGGGAGAACAGTCAGTAGTAGACGTTTAGTAAAACAAACACTAAATTATATATGCATATACATACATAAATCTAGATCTAGATATCCTTATAGAGAGTGTGGGAGCATCGGGGCCAGCTGCAAGTGATGTCGGATGTGGTAAATGCCAATCGCGGGAAGGGACACAGTTCCAAGTTGAAGAGCAGCTCAGCGCGCTCATTCAGAATGAATTTTAACTTGCCGCTGAAAGAGCCGTGGCAGCGTCGTCGTCCCAAATGGGAGATTGTGCGTGATCTGCGGCTCTTGAGAGCCCAGCGCCCCGATGATGATAACAGTGCTGATGATAAGATGGCGACGTTGGGGACATTGGGTCCATTGACGACATCGGGTCAGCCGGTACAGACACTGGAACAGCTGGATGCACTGCGTCTTACACGACATCGCATCGAGCAGCTGTTGCACAGCAGCAGCAGCTTCGACCAGGCGGTGCAGAGCTGCTTTGTGCGAGTAAACATCAATTTGGCCAATGCGCCGCCCGAGCATCGCATGGCCCAGATCTTCAAAGTGGCCGAACTGCCCTTGGGCTATTATGTGGGGAAAACAGCCACCAACATTGCGCTACATCTGCTCTACGAGAATCTCTGCGTCAGCCACGAGCTGAACGACATCTCGAACATGGCATTCACACGCGAGGAGTTTGATTTCTGGCACGACAATTGCATTTGTCATGGCATCGAGTGGCCGACCATGGCGCTTGTTGCCCGCAAGAAGATCGACCTGTACAATGCATTCAACAGCGAGGTCAAGATCGGCAGCCTGCTTAGGCAAAAGGCTCTTCTGGGATTATCGATGCAACCCACGCCCAAGGGATTACTGCTCCAACGTCTGGGTGGTGGGGTTTATCCTTGGAAATTGCAACGTTCAGGAGAAGAAGTAGAAGGACAAGAAGAAGGGGAAGGAGAAGGAAAAGAAGCTGGTGCTGCTCCTGTTGATGGATCCCAAGCTGTTAAGCTCGAGTATGAGAAAGACCCATGGGCTGTAGCCGCTGGCTTTGCCGCATTGATAAGATCAAAAAAATTAAAATTAATTAAGGACACAATAAAAATAAATAAGTAAATACTCGTATAATAATAAATCTTGTAAGATTTGCTACATATATTTATAGAGCCGCATTTCACTTCGATCTATCATATTTACCAAACACTTAACGTTTCTTCGGAAATTAAAATACATTAAAACTTATAGTAAGTAAGCCCCCGATGTTCTCCCCTAAGAATGATTTTCTCTGTTGAAACATATTCTATATCGAATTGCAAAAGATATTTATAGTTTCTTTTAAGAATGAAAGCGCTTAGTTAATTAATCGTCTTTATCTCCCTCTAAGAGAAGTCAACATTTCTTTCTGAATATGTGATATTTTTGCGTAAATTCCGATTACTAGAAACAATGTGACCAGCATAAATAATAACATGCAAAATTGTGGTTTTTGCGGTGCTCCACAAGATAGTGAATTCCGATTCCGAGGTTACTATTTTTCACAAAACGGTTTATTTAATGGGCAAGCACACCAGAGAGTACATATCATCTTTAAGTCTTATATTTCAGGAGATGCTAAAGGCATTCATCACTGATCAACCTATTCTTCCTTAATTATAGTATACTCTCTTATTTGTATATGCACATATAAACATACTCTTTTATATCAAATTCTGTCTACAGTTTTACTGTTTACTGTCCAATCGATCAAAGTGAAATGTCATTGAGCTTTTTACCATTTAAGTGGACTGCTGTTCAATACATATAACTGTCAGGTGGCTAATAGCCAATGAAACAATGTGCACTTAAACGATGTTTTGGGACTGATTGATGGGAAAACAGGGGACCGAGAGAGAAGCAAATCCGAGGAAAACAATTGCGTCAAATCGAATTGTCCTGTAGAGCAAATGGAGGGTGCGGTGAGGTAAGTAAAAATGAAAACAGTTTCAAAGCAATTAATGAGCAAACTGAGCAAACAACATAAGGAATTTGACAGACAGAGAGAGAGAGAGAGAGAGAGAGAGAGAGAGAGAGAGAAAGAGGGATTCTGGTGGATTCTGTTTTGCTTTTGCTTACAGCGAGTTTGGTGACTTTGGCTAATGTGATTGAAACTTGGCCCACAAGTTGTAGCGCAAGGAAATGCCAGCAAAATATGGTCAATAAGGCAAGTAAAAGAAACAAAATGCAATTTAGCAACTAAATGAGCGTACTGAGTGCCAGAAGGAGGGCGGTAGGGTAGGCGTGACAGGCATTGTAACAATCATACGACCTGATGGCCAATTAGAAAATGCAAATTTAACGCTGTGCCGCGCTCGGCGACAGCATCCTCGGAGCGAGTCCCTTCAGACAGACCGACAGGCGGACAGGCGGACAGGCAGACAGGCAGGCAGGGAGACGGGTCTATTAATTAATATTTAATTTATAGCCAGAGTAATTTTGCCAACAATTTCATTAGGCTCTTGTTTCTATTTTTTGTTACGCCCTCGCCGAGGATATTCAAATTGTGCCGTCAAGTTTGTAACGCGTTGCTGCAGATCTCTGCGAAACGTGAAAAGTGTATAGAGGAAATATATATATTACTGATCAGCATCAAGTCCTCAGCCGATTCGCTTTAGTCATTTGCGTCCATTTTTATGCAATTTTGATATAATTGGAAATAAATACATACATTTTTGCCACACACAGTGTATATCCTAAAGAATTAGTAGTATATATGATATCTGGCATGGGAACAATCGGTCGGTTTTCATTTATAACGACATTTAGCTATGAGCAGTATTTTTAGGTGTGTCGTCTTCGTTGTACCTAAGATACCCTTTGTTTTTTTTTCTTCGTATTTTCAGTCGCCTTTTCTGTCACTTCATTTTAAAAATGTTGCTACCCAGGCTAACATAAATATGGTCGGTCATATATATTTATATATATATACACTTACATATATATTTGTTTAGATATATACATACATTTATTTTACCGTGTGACGCTTTGGCGAGCCGTCTAATTAACTTGAAATGAGTTTTTCGTTCGCTTTTAAGCACCCTCTCTTCCCCTCGCCTACTCTTTCACTCTAATTTTTGTTGTTGTGCCTGGAGTGTTAGTGTGTGTATGTGTGTGTTTGTCCAATAAATGTCTTTTTTTTATGCTGCTGTTTTCTGTTTTTGTTTTTGCTTTCCCAGCAATGTCACTTAATAAATTTGACGACTGTTTTATGTTGTCGCTTTGGCCCTTAAAATGCAAAACACAACCAAAAACAAACCTTAAAAAAAAAACAAAAAAAAAATAAATAAAATGGAAAAAGAAAGCAACACGCCCATTAGAACACGTAGTGGTCATAAATATAAAACTCTGCCACGCCCACAAGAGCAAATAAAAGAGGGGCCAATGCTGAGCTAACCTTGACCCCAGTTAGGGTTACGCGCGTGTGTGTGTGTGTGTGTGTGTTAACTTTAAATGTGTGCTGCCCGAGCAAACAGGAGCCGGTTTCGAATGCGCTTAATGTGGCCAGGTTGGTTGCCCTATTCTGATGCCTCACGATTTGGCATATTCAGTGCCCATCGCATGGATGGGAACGAGCAGGAGCTGACTACTTCACTACTCTGTTGCCACACAGAACTGCTGCAGACAAATTCTTTCGGCTGAAAATGGTACGAAATCATATCAATGAAATGAAGTGAGTTTCGCGTTCTTTTTAAATTTTATAATTATATTAAAAATTATCGAAAATAATCTTAACACAAATTTTGTCATGGCTCATTCTGTATTATTGGTTCAGTTTTAATCGGCTCTTAATAACCAGAATGTAAATATTGCTCCACTTTCATCTTTTTATTTCACTTGTAATAACATTGAATTTTTTAAATGTTTATTAATTGATTTTCCTGAAAAGTTGTTCGAATCATATAGCTCTCATATAATCAATCAATGTAGAAATAAAATAAGAGAACATTGCAGTTGGGTGTAACCAACTTTGATACCATAGTCTGTCTAACTGGGTTCCGGCCTTGCTCAGGGCTATAGGTGGGTTTTCCTGTTCTTCATTATTTTAATAATTACTATTCTTATCGCTTTGTTTGCTTATTAGACAAAACTGAGATTCTTCCGAATTAAAGTAGTAATACCAAATATAGTACTACATTCTTTAGAAACTTACTTCAAGTGATTCAGTCTAATTTTAAAGGATATAAACGGTATAATATCATATATATCATATCATATATACATTATATACACTATGGTATATACAATGTAAAGCATACAGCACTCCAATACTTACATAAATATAAGGTCCCTTAAGGGAAAGGGTATACTTGATCGACTGGTACAACTCATATAAGTAAATGTGTGCGTGATCGTTAGACTAGTATATATATAATGGGTTTTACGGTTCGTAGCCTAAACATAGTCGGCATAGCTGTACTCACAAAATAGTTCGGTTACTCCATCGCTCTCAGCAGGCCTGACGACGTTGACGATCCTTTAAAAGATTCCAAAAATATTAAAAACACGTGTACGGTGAAGAGTCGCAATAAATCTATATTAGATACGATTTAATTCAAACATTACTGGTTAGTGGACTCATAACGATATTGAGTTCACTTAACTATTGATGGCGCTTAAGCCACAGTTCCAAACAACAACGAGATCAGCTCGCCGCAGTGGCCAATTCCAAATGTTCCCCGAAGCAACAACGAGAGCAGCTCGCCGCTGTGTCCAATTCCAACTGTTCCCTCGAAGCAACAACGAGAGCAGCTGTGGCCAGGGCGCAGCACAAAATATTCCCTCAATGCAATACCGAGGGCAGCTTGCCGCTGTGGCCTGTAGGCTGCACAATTGTTCCCTCGACGCAGTGACGAGAGGAGCCGGCCTCTATGGCCAGTACAGAATATTCCCTCCATGTAGCGAGGAGGGTCGCTATGGACCAGCTCAATATGTTCCCACGGTTTTCACTTAATTGAGCAATGCGCTCGGATTTAAAATTTTTCGTGGGAACGCTCATGTTCGGTGTTGGGGAAGCGACCAAAGAGTAAAGTTGGCGGCGCTTGCAAACGATTGCATATCGATTGCAGTGGGAGTTGCCATCTGCACTAACCGGCCTGCGAATGGGTTTGCAATTAGAGTAATAGCAGATCAGCTGTTGTTTGATAGTAATCTTCCTTTGAAGTTTGTAGCGCTTAAATTGCGGGAGATAAAGGATTTTGGAGAATTTGAAAGTGGACGTGGCTGAAAAAAATTATGAATGGCAATCGTAGTATTTTGCCTTTCAACTTTGTGAACTCTAGCTCTTAAATTGCATTGTATGTTACCAACAATTGTATGTTACCAACAATATACATTTCAAATCTGGTGACTCTAGCTTTCAAATTGTGTGAGATATATGGGTTAATCTATTTGTAGTAACAGGTTTCATCGATCAGTCAAAGGATCGTTTGGTTACTCTAGTTTGCAATTGAGTGCGTATTTCACATTTTAGGGCGCAGTGGCTCTATATCTAAAATTACTGGAGATATGCGGTTTTACACTTTTTGTAATATATATATATATTTATATATATATATATAGATATTCATTAGTTTTTACAGTATCTTTTGCATGCCATTTAACTAATTTTTTAAATATCATTTTTATTTCTGATAAATTTATCTCCAGCTGTTATGGATATTGGAACTACACTTTGGTAACTGTATCAAGAAATCATAATAAAAGCCAGTCAGACAGTCTCGTTGAACCGATATTCTTTGGTATTCTTCAGCAACATCAGAACATATAGTTCATTGCACTAATTCAATGAGTAGCTTATCTTATTATTATCCTACATATTAGTGTAGATATTTCATAACTCTCTCTCTGTATATTTTTATTCTCGGTCATTTTCAGGCCACAACAACAAAGATATTCGATGCTTGTGACGCTCTGCAGCCATTAAGGAAAAGCAACTGAAGTTTGCATTTTAATTTCAGCGCTGGTGTTTGCTATTTTTATTGGCCCACGCGACGTATGAGTTACATGACAGATGACACACGAGTAAGTTCAAGTGAAAGTCACTTCCATTGTGGACAGAGGCAAACCGCAGCACCAGGCAGACAGGCGGACAGGCGGACAGACGGACAGGCAGGCAGGCAGGCAGTCAGCACATGTTACACAAGCTTCATTTGTTTTTTTTTTCGCATCCATTCGACTTTTGACTTTTACAAGCGCCCCTGGCGGGCAATCCATGGCCCGGCCGTGGTCCATGCGAAACACTGACGCCTGACATTTGTTTGGCTGTTGATGCTGCGACTTTGGGTCGGATTAAATGCGCAGCTACACCTGGTGACATATCTTCGAAAACAAGTGTGCAGATGGGTGATGGCAATCAACGAACATCAAAATTCAACATTCAACTCTGCCATCCAACAACAACAATAACAACTGAAGCAGGAGCACAAGTAGGAGCAGGAGCTGCAGCAGCAGAACAAGGACATCGTTTGGCAGCATCAGCATCAGTCAAAACTTTGCCAGCAACTGAATTATGTCATTTGGTTGTCAGGGCGCGCACACAATCCCATATACGTCGGGGCTAGGAGCAATGTGTTAAGAAAGGGAAGAGGTGGTGGGGTTGGGAGGGGTTGGGCAAATTATTGCCCAGAGAGGAGGAGGGGGTAGCCAGTTGATGGTAACCAGTTGCTCGGCTTGGTGAAAGCAATGGATCTGGATTTGTAGGTAAATGTGGCGCCACATGCATAGCAACATCCCGACCAAAGGCAGGGGGCACGTGGACAGGTATTTGATGGGGGGGGGGGAAGGAGGGGGAGTTTGTGGAAATAAATATAAAAAACGACACAGAGAAGCTGAAGCAAAAGCTACCGTGACATACATAACGAGCACTGTGTGCTCAATACCAATATATCTGGGCAGTCATCATCGATATCGATAACTGTTATCGATTCGCTTGCTTTTACTGTACGAGTGTTTTTTGCTTAAATATGCTGCAAATTATATGAATTTATTCATATGCATAAATATATAAATTAAATTATCCCTAAATACATATAATTTGTAAATGGATCTATCTCTCTATAGTCGATAGTCGATTGGCGAGAATCCCTTTCGGCTAGTTACCCAGAATTTCGTTTCAAAGGCTTAGGCTGCATTTGGAACCACTGTGCTTATTTTTTCTTCTTTTCCATTTTCCATTTTCCAGTTGGGTTTTATTTTTATTTTTATTTTTTGGTATTTTTCATTTATTTTTGGCTTGGCAAGAGAGCGCCTTGAATATTTTTCTTCAATTTTATTAAAATTATGGAAATGAATGAAATACTTATCCACTGCTGCTGCTGCTGCTTCCTGCATCAACCCCACTGCCGGCTGCGACATCTCTTCAGCAACGAATTTATCGAAAATTGCAGCCGTCGCCTGCCACGCCCACCGTCAACGCCCACGGACTTGAACCGTTATGCTTCGGGTGGCTTTAGTAATCCGTTTCGCTGATGCGAATCCAATCGTTGTGCAGAATTTTTATGTGTTACCTGAGGCGCCCTCTCCAACATGGTAAGGTAGATCCACTCCCCTCCCCCCTCCCCCTCCCCCTTCACCCACTCCCTACATAAATGCATCCAGCACCATTTGCATGTCCAAGTTGTGAATCGGATTCTGATTTTGATACCGATTCAGCAACAAATTTCCATTAAAGTTACAATTGTGCTTCGTTTTCCGTTCTGCTGCTAATCTGTGTTTTCCGCTGAAAACACAAAAGAAAAGAAAAATCACTTGGCAAACTTGCATTTGATTGTTTTTAATTGCATTTCATTTAATTTCATTTCGCTGCCTTATTGTGGGTATTTTTCTTTACGGCTTCTTCTTTCTTCTGCTCTCCTTATCCTTATCTTCTTTGGCTACATCCCATTTCTCTCGCTTACTCACACCTCCCCCCCCCCCCCATAAACCCACACCCCACTGTTCTTAAAGTTGTTCAAGTTGTTCAAGTTTGTTGTTCATTAGCGAACAAACTTGACACCAAAATGGAGCTGGTGGCACCTGGCCTCGCATTCAGCAGGCTGTCACTAATTGCAGCCGAGAGCTTACCGTTATTCATTCCAACATTGGCCCAAACCCTATTGTCACCTTCCTCTGTGCATATTTTTGGATTTTAGCTGCATTTTCCCGGCAATCCCTCCTCCCCTGGACCGCACCGCCAACCAACCAACCCGGCTTCAAAATTTGATTTGTCGCAATATTTTTCGCATTTTGGCCATCAATCACAAACGTTGCAGACCATTTTCAGACCTAACTCGATTTAGCCACATTTCCGAAATGCAAACCACTTTCGATACGCCAATTTCAAAATATATATTCGATTCTGCTGTACTGATCTCCCTTAAGTTGTACATATTTCAGCCAATCAATTAAAGAGTTCAAGCAAAATACAAATTCCGTAAACCATTTGAAACCATTTAATTTCTTCATATTATAGATTTTGCTGTCGAAAGTAAAGTTCAAAAGTGGTTCTGGTTATCGTAATTGGAAAATTCCAAAATTTGGAATTATTTTTGTGTTTCCGTTTTGGCGGAATTCTGTGGAAAACATGTTGTGGAACCAACTGCAGGCGATGGGCATAGTTTTGTCTGACAATTAGCGCCATGGATTGTGTCTTTTTGTGCAGTGCAGATGACAGCTTAGAAAAATCATCGCCACTATCTGATTCTCTTTCTCTCTCTCTCTATTTGTGCTTGTCTCTTTCTATGTGTATGTGTAAAACTTTGAAGTAGTCATCAACTGCGGCTGCCTGTCAGTAGACAAATGTGACATATTTGCGGCATATGGCTATCTCGCTTGCACACAGGCACACAGGCAGGCAGGCCACGCAGGCTGCCAGACAGCATCATTAGTCATCTTCAAGTGGGCGCTGAGTGGAATTATGCAAAAGTTGCCTCAAAGTGACCAAAATCACGCGCACAACAGCAACAATAACTGGCATGCCACTTGATGTCAAAGTCAATGCCGTAACTGTGACTGCTGCCCCTGGTGTTGCAGCACACTTTGTAGCCGTAAAGTTGGCGCCGGACTAGAATGGATTGGAGTGGACTGAGGCCTGAGGAGTGAGGAGCAAGGAGTGAGGAGCAAGGAGCGAGGGGTGCACTGGATTTTTCGAGAGCTGTTGAGCAGCAGCTACAGCCAGAATCACAGTCAGAGTTGGAGTCAGGGAGCTCAAATTAATCTTATTTAATTTTAATTTTTATATAAATAATGGAGAGCTCACCGAAAAGCCGCCGAAAACTTTTGTTCAAATTTTTTTTATTATTAAATGGCTGCGGACATGGCCATGACCAACAGCATGAGCGATGAGTGGGCGGTACGGCAGCGTTCTGGGTGGGAATTTAGTGGCACGTGCGCGGCTACTTGTGAACACTTTCCAATTTGTTGAATCCTCGCTAGCCAAAACAATTTGTGACTCCCAAAAACTGTAAACAACAGTGAGAGAGCGGGTGACAAGAAGTGGGTGGGGTGGGGTGGGTTTGGAATGGGTGCATAAGCCTGATGTGACAGCTTGCCGTGCCACCTGCTGGCTGGCCGAATGAGCAGCGGTAACTGGTAAACTGGTAGCTGAACAAGAGCCATGGGGCAAGTGGCTAGGGACAAGGGGCTAGGGAACAGAGGACAGGGGACAGAAGACCGGAGACCGGCGATTGGGATGGGCATCCTGTCCAAACGTGTGTCATTCTGCGGCAACGCGGCACCAGAATGATTTATGGCAAAGCTTTGTGCCGGGATCGGTTGAGTTCGCGTACATGTCACCTCTCCGGGTCACTGGAGGTGGAAGTATGTGTGTGTGAGTGGGTGGGGGGGGGTTGAGGGTATTTGTATTGTGTGTATTTCAGCTAGCTGTTTTGGGCAGACCGTCTCGCATTTGTCGCATAAATGCAAAGTATTTTAAACATGTTGTTTATTTTGGGGCCAGAAGCTGAGATTTTCAGGGACGATGACTGTGTGGTGAGAGAGATGAACAAAGAGAGAGAGAGAGAGGGGGCGAAAGTGGGTGCTGAGGATGGGAAAACAGTTCACAAAGGTGACACAAAGTTGACGAACTTACGACACAGATGAGTCGAGCATAAAAGTTAAATTCTGACAAGTCACAAAAAACCAAAGCAAGCGTAGACAAAATATGAAAACCAAATGGAAACTTAAACGGATTCAAACAAAGTAATATTCGTCTCAGCTGTTGTGATTCTCTTCACCAGGACGAAAGAGCCAGCTGAGAAACGGAGTAGAATCGCTGATAGCAGTCAGCAAAATTCGGGTTTCCTTTCCGATATGATCATGCTAAATCATGTTATAGTATTATTTACCTGATTTATAGAATGAAACAAAATTTATATTATATAAATTTTTATTCAGAATCAACAACGTGGTAGATCTATCCATGTTCGACTGTCTATAACGATCTCTCGTATCGATAACAATCAATGCAACGATGGGAAAATCCCATAATATTGGTTATCTATAGGCATTTCATGAGTATCCGTCAAGAAACACAATCTTATGTATTTATATTCTTCAAATGCGTGCAAAACATGAATTGAAAGATATGTTTAAAGTAAATCTCTGCCAGGCCATATCATATTTAAGCTGCGGCTTTAACTAATTGTTTGCTGGTTTATCGCCTTGAAAGGAGCCCCCCAAATAGAATAGACCCATTGGAGCCCAAAATAAAAGCATTTTTAATTTTATATTATTTTTTTCATATTTCCGTTGTTGTTGTCTGTGTCGCTGACAGGTGGGTCTAAGATTCATTGCCGTGGACTGGTCACCGATGTCTTAGCTGACTTTTTAATTGTATTAACAGGCTAATGTAAATCGCGTAATGCTCACCGCTGCACAGCTCAGGGGCTGATAGCTGATGGACAGGGGGAGGGAGGTGTGTCATTGAAGGAAAAGGTCTTTTGGGGTCTCGTCTCAATGCTGCTTATTACATATTTATGTTGATATTTTCTCTTCTGTCACGCTCTTAAGGGCGTTGAATAAATTTTAATTGTCTTCGGATGTCGCAATGTTTTCAATGTAATTATTATTGTTGTTGTCGTTGATGTTGTTGCTGTTGCTGTTGCTGTTGATGTTTATGTGGATGTTGCTGTCCCGACTGGGGCATTAAAAAATATTGCAGCATAAGGGCCAGCGACACCCTCTACTCTCCCCACCACTGTCCACCTCCGTCAAGACAAAGAAAAAGGAACAAAAAAACCATATGGCCGACATTATGGTGATACTTATACTTATATACGGTGTTTTTGGCCCTTGACCCCATGGCCCCTGGCCTTTGGCTGGGTAGCAATAGTAAAAGCGAAATTAGCCAAACGGAGGAGGACAACAAATTTTCTACCTGTTGGCCATAAAATAAATTCCATTATATTGTGACAAAAAGAAGCAAAAGGAAAACGACAGAATGAAAGAACAGAAAACGCGCGCTCGTAAAAATAATAATAATAAAAGCCAAGCCAAATGACGCACCACAACAACAGAGTAAGAGAGAAAGAGACAGAGAGAGAGAGAGAGAGAATGTCAGAGAGAGAGAGAGAGAGAGAGACAGGAAGAAAGAGACAGAGAGTAAAAATGCCAAGACAAAGGCAGTTGGACAAACAAAACACGCACAGCACTCGATTCCCATTCACATTCCCACAAACTGAATCGCCAACGAAACTATGAATGGTAAATGTATTAAATTCCAATCGAAATAACTCTAATTATATTTAATTCAAAAAGTCTATAAATATAGCATAATATTGTAACAAGCGGATCAAAATCGTTTAGGAAACCCATGAGAAACTCTTCTCATTTCCATATTTATTCATGTATTGGGCCACTTATGCTAGCAATTGAGAATTGAAATAAAAGCGTTTTGCGGAACACGCCTTGCACAGTTTTTGAACTGAAAATGAAAATGCCATCGAAAATGGTGCCAGCAAATCAGGCAACAACTATAAAAGACGCACGACACAAGGACAACAGGCAAAGGACATTATCGGGCAGCAGCAGCAGCAGCAGCAGCAGCAGCAGCAGCAGCAGCAGCAGGTAAAGCGCCTAACAACTAAAACAAAACACATTCCGCGTCAAATGCTCTCTCCACAAGAGACAGAGTCTCCCCGCCCCCTCACCATTTCACACACACACACACACACACACACACACACTTACCAACCACCTTTCCGGCAAAAGCAGGCAAGCGCGAAAATTTTTGAGCAGACAATGCCAGATGAAAAATTGTGGGGCCTAAGGGACGATAACAACAACAACAACAAAAATGGAGGCGACCTTTGTTTAGATATTAACAAAATCACATTCGAAGGTATCGCAAAGACAAACACACAAACAACACACACACACAACACACACACACACACACACACACACATACGCACAACGCTCTGCCAGACAAAGAAAAGATTTCGCAAAGGTGAAAGTTGTTTCTTTTTATTTTTGGTTGTTTGCTTAGTTTTTGTGAGATTTTAATTTTATTTTAGTCCTGGGCGAAACAAATAACGTCTCTCTGTGACTTTGTGTGTGCTGAGACCACACACGCACACACACACACACACACTGGACAATCATAAAGTGTGTGCACAACTCCGCTGCGCTTCTCGACCAAATCTGAATTTGTTCTCCAAGCGATTTAGAAAACATCAACTTCACTTTAGAAAACGCAATAATTGCACCATCTTGTGGATCAGATAATCGTTCAACGTAGTGGCGGGGCAACTATGTATGTGCAACAAAAACGAGACAATAAAAAATAAACAATGTGGAATTTTGTGATGCGCCTGCAAACTCTGATTAACAGTCAACGTTGGTTCAGAAAATCAGAAGTGAAGTTATTTAAATCCAAGCGCTATCTATTTTTAAGGAATCCTTCGCTCAAATATGTAAGTAGCACTAAAAAAATTAATAATACATATATATAATTTAAATAATATTGGAATGCTGCATGCACCGCAACCTAATTCATTTATTGTTCCCCAATTCAGCATAAGTTGTACCATTAATTCTAGTCCTTGCACGAAAGTTATAATATATTTTACCTACGTTAAGCTGGGAACATATTTATCTGGAATTTATACTATTATAACTAGTTTATTTGGGTAGCTTCTTAGGCAAGAGACCGTTGAATATCCTAAGTAAATTTCCAAACAAAAGTAATGTATATAAATTATAAATTACCACTTTATTTTAAGGAAACTGGTTACATCTTAAATGTCGCCAAGTGTACGGCGATTGATACGCACATCAGCTTAACTTATAATTGATTTATTTCAATTTAGTTATGAAATTGCAGGGTAGCTCGTCGTCGAGCATGTGTGCGCTGCATGTAGCTTAATTTAATGACAATTGTATTAGAATAAGTTTTAAAGTGTCGAAATCAACCAACTGATAATCAAAATGCAGTAAGGATTAGTAAGTTAAATAGATGATGATGATAATGGTAATGAAGATAATGCTGCAGCCAAAAGTGGGCGTGGTCGTGTGGTATTTACGGGGGAGGGTTGAGGAAGCAAGACAAACTAACATTTTCATGTTTTCTGCAGAACTGAAGCCACACAAATGTTTTTCGAATTATAACAATTTGTTTGGCCAAAAGTCAGGTGCCTGCCACACACACACACACACACACGCAGACACACACACATACACACTATAGGAGAGACTGTGGATGGTAGAGTTTTTAACAGTCGAGCCCTCTGCATTTGTATTTAATTTTCATTTTGCATTTGAACTTTTTACTCTCGGCAACCGCCGCCGGGCAAACATGGCCCTAAACCTTTGGGGCGTATTAGGGCACATGTCCATAGTCGTCGCGTGTGTGTGTATGTGTGCGCGTGTATGTGTGTGTGTGTGTGTGTGTGTGCTCGTGTATGTGTGTGTGTGTGTGGGTGTTGCCGCGCCTCAACGTCAGCCAGATTGGCAGAATTGATGCCATGTAACAGTTTATGTCCCATAAAAACTAGTTTCCATTGAATTTCCACAGCATGGAGGCGACAGGTGGAGACGGAAAGTAGTGAATGGGCGTGTGAGTGGGCGTGGAAAGGGGCATGTGTCTTGTGCAGAAAGTTTGAGTAAGCTTGGGGAGCTGGTAAGAGAGTCATCATTTGAGTTGGTGCCGGCTAAAGCCCTAAACGACAGTTGAACAAATTATGTGTGGCTGTTTCTCCTGTGCGTGAGAAAGTTACCCCAGACATGTTCATGCCTGAAACAAATTTTTGAAAATGTTTGTTAAATTTGTCGTGCACTTCAAGACTAATTGGACCTAGAAGACAATACGTGCGTCGCCACTTGCCTTTCGCTAATCTCGACAAACTTCCTAACCCGCTACTCTATACACCCGGAGAAAAAGATCGATCTGTTATTTTACAGTGTTCCCAAACTCTCTCCATGCCAGACACAGTGTTAAAGTCGTGAGTTACCAAATTGCTGGCAAAATAAATTAATTTATTTCTAGAAGCCTTCTTCTAATTTTGATAACAACATTTTCCACTTCGACACATAATATTGGGAGTTTGAGAGAGGGCTTTTCAGAGGGGAGTTGAGAACCTTACTTGATCTAATTGCAAAAACGCAACACATTTTCACACACTTTCTTTCATATTTTATTTTTATTTTATTTTTTTTTGTGTCTTTAGAAAATAATATTAGAAATCAGAAACAGTTTTCGGGTGTAATATTTTCTCCTGAGTGTAGCATTTTCCTATTGCATAAATTATTTGAATTTTTTTAAATTTTGCATTATTGAGCAGCGAATTTTGCACAAAATTTATTTGCATATCTGAGTTATTAAGCTGCAACTTTGAGTTCAACGATGTTTGTCATTTGAATTAACAACTGTTATTATGTCGTTGTTGTAATTCTAGCTGCTGACTAGCTGCGTGCAACATAATTTGCAAGTAGCGTGTGTTCTTGGGGCAGCCACATCAATTGTGCATAAATTAAATTCAATTCATGCCAAAAGTTCGATGTAGTCAAGCAATTTGAGGGCGAGCATAGCTTCAAGTTTGGCTCTCTCCGCGTGTGTGTGTTAATTCTCAATCCATATACGGACTTCCACTTTGCAACATCATTTTAAGCAACTGAATCTCAAACAATTTAAACAAGAACTCAACTCATTGTGAGCTTAAAATTAGCAGTTTGTTGTACTTTAAGTCCGAAGCTAATTCCACTTGTGGCAAACAAAAGAGAAACTCAACTTTTTGTATCCACACGGATAATCTTGATAAGTGTCGACGATTGTGCCTTGCCCCTTACAAAGCAACACACAGCCTCGAGGGCGGCTTCTACATGTCTGCAACGGAGAGAGAGGGAGAGAGAGAGAGGGTGGGAGAGAGACAGACAGAATATGAATAATTTCATTCGCATGAGTGCATTTAAAACTTATTTTATTACGCATACACAATCAAGTGTGGCCATATTTATAATTTATACCCTTCAATAGCGTAATATAGTTTTGTCGTAAAGTTTGTAATGCATTCAATCCGTATATATAAACAGATAATAATGGAATATAATTAATATATATATATATATACATATATATACAGTGTCTCAAAGCTCAGTTCGCCTAGCGTCTAGCAAACATTTTAAAGTGCTATAAAGTTTAAACAAGGAAACAAATTCAAAATGCTTAAATGCCAATTTGTTTAATTGTTTATCACATTTGAAAAAGAAACTTTGGTTTTCATTAAAATATTAATTAATTAATTAAAATTAGTCAAAAACTGAAAACATATCCAAAAAACATTGCAAAGCATATTTCGCCCAGTCTTAAGAGAAGCGTATAAAAGTTTAAAAAAGGATGTTAATACTTAGTATGATATCCTTTAGCCTTAACAATTTCGCTTAACCTCTTTTTCATGGAAGATACCAGCTTCCGGGTAGTTTCTGGGCTGATCCTGCTCCACTCCTCCAGCAGAGCATTTTGGAGATCCCGTTTGCTGGATATTTTGTGATTTCGGATATTATTTTCCAGCAGAGCCCACAAATTTACATAATTTCCATCGCGGGCTGTCAAGATAGATGCCCATACCATGACACTTCCTCCGCCATGCTTGACTGTTGCCTTTAAGTGTTTGGGATCCAGCTCAGTATTGGGTTGTCGCCACACATAATTTCGTCCGTCCGGAAGAAAACTAGAATATATTTAACAACTGGGTTAAGGGTATATCATAGTCGAGTTAACTCGACTACAGCATCTTACTTGTTTTATTTATGTTTAATGTCGATAAAAATAATTTATAATTTCCTCAAGATTTAATTGTTAATTGTACAACACGCACTTGCCCACAAAGAATTATGTGTATTTGGCTATTATATTATTTAGTCAATTGGTAAAAAAATTTGTTGGTTTCACCGCGTCCACGTGTAACTTTTTCTATATTTTCTATAGCTCAACATTTTACTAATTTATCTCAAAGAGCAAAGCAACAATATCTTGACCTATACCTATATATATTCTTGATCAGCATCAGCATCTATCGGAGAAACAATCCAACTCCATTTATTGACGCCTATAATTTATTTTGTAAATCCAGTTTCCCAGTATTTAACAATGGGACGTGGGTGTCTTTAACACTGAATGAATAAATTAATGAAATAAGCTGCAAGCGATAGATTATTTTGAGACGAGATTTGCTCACTTCAGGCGTCAGTCAAGTGATCACTTTCGCTTTCACTCTCGTGAACCCTAATGATGCAATACGAAGTGAACGGTCAAATTGGTCTTAAGTGCCATGATGTCCAGGGGGATGGCGGCGCAGATATGCTCGTTGATCACATGCCGCTTTAACTCTTTTTCAGTGTGCCCCATCTCGCCGCAGAAGGGGCAAGTGAAGCTGTCGGCGTACAACACCTGTATATCATCATCATCATCATCATAAAAAAAGAGCTGGAGTGGAGCACGATCCAGCAGGCACTGGAACGGATGAGTGCTGTCGTGAGTACCCGTTTCTACCTTATTCTCATAGCACCCAGCGCACAAATCGTAGTCGCTGCACCGCAAGCACTTGTAGCGGTATTGCACCAAATCGGTTCCCTTGCACCCTCTGCAAATCGCTTTAGAATGCTTTTCCATTGCGTGTTCTGTGTGGATTTGAGCAAGCCAATTAACTATAGCCTATATTCACTTATATTCAGCAGGTCTCAAATAGTCCTCTTTTAATATGCTACTTACTCTGCGTTTTTTATATTTCCCAATATTAGGAATGGATTTGTGACTGACTTCCAGAATATTCTCGGAATGACTATTTCTTTTCAATGAACAGATGTCAAAGCTTACTTGATTCTTCTGCTGCCCATTTGAGTTCGTGTTGATATAGTTGTCATCCTCCTAGACCTGCCGATACTTCAGGTGGAGCTGTGGAAATCGATGGTCTTATGGTTTTGTGCAAATGTATGTAACAGACAGAAGGAAGCATCTCCGACCCCATAAAGTATATATATTCTTGATCAGGATCAATAGCCGAGTAGATAAAGCTTGTCCGTTCGTCCGTCTTTCCGTCTGTCCGTCCGTCCGTCCGTCTGTCCGTCCGTCCGTTCGTCTGTCCGTCCGTCTGTCTGTCCGTCTGTATGAACACGCAGACCTCAGAGACTTTAAAAGCAGATCAAGTTTGCTTTATTTTCTCGATAACTGCTTTAGTTTTTGAATTATCGATACATTTCGATTTCCAATAGCAATAAATTCCCCAATTTAATAGGCAGAGGCAGAATATGCATATACATATTATTGATCAGTTGCCGAAATTTCATTAAGATCGGACAAGAAACACTAAACTTATAGTCGAAAATATATTCTCATATTGATCTCATTTCTATCAGCAGCCGCAAGCATTTTCTGTATGCATAAATAGGGGAACGCATGTGTGAGAAAGAGATGGCATGATAATCGTCGCTAGCGTCAATATATTTGTGTGTATTCCGCATAGCCCCGATAACTACTATACGTGTACGTATGTACGTATGTTTGTAGCCATTCAATTCGGGCATTTGAGTGCAAATCATCTTAAGGGGAAATTTGCCAATAAAACTACATTTCACAACTGGGTTAAGAGTATATCGTAGTCGAGCTAACTCGACTACAGCATTCATACTTGTTTTCTTTATCAGCATCACCAGCAGAGTCAGTATAGTGTGGCATGAGATATATCCGTGTATTCGTTTTATATAGCTCGCATAGGATCGGTCGAGTGAAGAACTTTTGTCTTGAAGACTCTCTAGTTACGAGTTGTTTTATGCTGCTCAACGCAACATCAGATCACTACACATACAGCTCTTTTTCTTGATTGTAATTTGGTTACGCCCAGGAAGATGCCAGCAAATTGGCCGAAACCGAAACAACAGATTCAGACTGACTGGCAAACATGCAATCTTTCTTCATTTCCATTTTAGTGATGTGTCTGTAACCGTTCGCTCAACGATTTGCTGCCATTTTACACTAAAAGTGAATTATTTTTATGATGGAAAGTTTCGTTGACTTCAATAAGAACAAGTGGCCGAAGACATAGAAGTAGAAGTAAACGTGAACGCAAACGTAGAAGCAGATATTGTCGGCGGGTTGCCAGTCAGGTGAGATGACTCCAGACGGACTGCGCCAGTGAATGGGCTTGGGTCTCAGATTGGGTCTGGGTTTGGGTCTGGGTCTGGGTCTGGAACTGGGTCATTATGGGCGACCTCCATATTTGTTTTTGCCATGTTGATTTAATTTTGCACGTTATTGTTGTTGCTTGCCGTCGTTGTTTTTGTTACTTGTTAGCCAAAGGATTTTTATTAGTTTTTCGTTTATTCGCCAGCTGCTTTAACTTTTCCGGTGTGTGGACGCCGCTTTTCCGTTTCATTCTTTTTTCCCGTTGCTCCTTACCCCTTGTCCCTTACCGCAATATGTTGTGTAATTTCTTTATATTTGTGGCTTTTATTACGCGCAGCCACAAGCCAAGTCCAAGTTCAACTTTAACTCCAGCTCTTGTCTTTCTCTCTCTCTCTCTCCCTCTCGCTCTCCCTCTCGCTCTCTCTCGCTCTGTTTGTAGCCCTCTCGCACCTTGATGTGACTATCCTTGCCGCTGCCATGTTGCTCGTTTCTGCTGGTTTTGCTTAGCTTGTTGTTGGTTTTGCTAATTTTTATTTATGTTCTTAAATGTTCGCTGTCGTGCCAACGGGCCACGCATTTTTATTAATTTTATTTCAGTGTGATTATTGTGATTAGTTTGTTGGTCAACGCCCAAAAGGTCACCGCCTCCTCCCAGCTGCGGATTCGACTTCTTTCTTTTCTCCTGAACACCATCCTTTTCGGTTGTAACTGCTTCGCTGCTTGTGCTTCTGCCCCGCTCTCCCCCATTTTCCTTTTAGTCGTTTGCCGAATTCCGCTTTAGCCATTTTATTTATTTGGGCGACGACTTCGGTAAAGTCGTTTTCATAAATTTTGGCATAAGTTTTTTGGCTGTTTTGTTTCGAGAAAATTGGAGCTCATAAAACAGACCCCGCTTAATTAAGCGAAATTTGTTGAAAAACAAATGTCAAACCGACAAGGAGATACACTTTTGTTTGTATTGGTTTCTCAAGAATCCACCCGAATTTGCTGTTAACTCTTTAAACTTAAGCTTAATTAGTCTTTCTCTCAATCTCTCTCTCCACTAGCTATCGTCTGTCATCAAGTCAAATATTCTAGACTAGAAATATTCTATTCAGACCCTCTCTCTCTCCGTCTCTCTGTCTCTCTCTCTCTCTCTCTCTATCTGTTTCTCTATAATTTGCTTTCGCAAACTTTTCTCTGGCTGTTGTCTGCCATCAAATTAAATATTCTCTGTATACACTGGTTGGCCTTTGGGCAAGTATCAAATAATGACGGAACCCTTTAGTCTGCCTCGGGATTCCGTCTGCAGACCTTTCGTTGTTGTAAAATTTCATAAATTATCTGCTCGTCTGGCTGCTCAACAAAGGTAGGAATAATTTGTAACGCGTTATACCCAATCGAGGTGTTTATCTTCACAAATCAGCTGGGCAATTGTTCAATTGGTCGATCGTTTGGACGTAGTCAGGCAGAGACCTCTCAACCAGTTGTGGGACAATTGGGTGTGTGTGTGTGTGTGAGTGTGTTAGTTAAGGCTAAAGTGCATAAGAGTTGCGACGAGCGAACTATCGAGTCTATTTTCAAAAGCAATCGCCTCAATTTCCACCTATCAACATGTCTGCCATCTGCTACCGTTTGCATGCCCCATCTTTAGTAGCCTCATAACCATTACCCGTCACCCGTCACCCGTTACCCGGTTTCTTGAGTGCGTGCGTGCGTGCAATTGTATGTGTGTGTGTGTGTGTGTGTGTGTGTGTATGTGTGTGTGTATGCTGAGTGGGCTCTTGAGCCGCACAACACTTCCGGTTGCCACTTGTAAGCGAAAAGCCTTTCAGCCCTTGAGTGTTTGGTGTGGCAATGACTTGGCAAGCGCATTTGCTTGGTTGCATACAACTCAACCAGTCAAATACATCTCTGCTCTGTAAAAAATATCGGTATGCCTCGTCACTCAACAACATTTTCAACTTCTGTTTGTTATAGCTTTCGAAATGTAGGCCAAAATCACAACTAAATTTCACTCTTTGTCCTAAAACTAGAAACGTCTTTTTGTCAAGTGCATATGCCCTTCTCGAGATGATAGCAACAGGGTATTAAAACAAAAAACATAACGCGTCCAACATGTTTCTTCTTGTCTTCCGCTCTGATCGCATGCGCGTGGCTCCGACTAATGCTAACCACATAGTGCAACCAACAATAAACAAGTTACACACACACACACACACGCACACACATACACACACAAACACACACACACACTCATACACACACACACATAAGCTCGCATGCAGATATTGCAATATTTGCTTTGCCGTCTGCCGCAACAAATTCAAAGCTCATGTGGGTCAACGCAAAGGAGCGTTTGTGTGTGTGTGTGAGTGTGTGTATGTGTGTGTGTGTGTGTGGAAGGGGCATTTCCCTTCAATTCAATGGTCCAATGGTTCACAATTCGGCACTCCGCTTAACTGTTGCTAATGGAATGCAGCTTCTATTAAACATCAATCAGAGAAGTCCTCCAGCCTGCAAATAATTCTATATCAAGAATAATGCAGCAAATTCTCTCAAAGTCTGGTCGCAAATAATACAAATATAAGCCGATTCCTCAAATATATAGCAAATTGGAACACTGTCCAGCCTAAGCAAAAGCTATCTTTACGACTTTTGGGGATTGTGTGACACTTTCATAGCAACAATTACTATCGTTATCAACTCTACTTTCAAATATTTGTACTGAGGCAACAAGTATATATATATATATATATATATATATATATATATATATATATATATATATGTTAACGGTTGAAAAATTATACTTGCTACGGTGCAAGGGGGAGTCGCACATATTATGCCTTTCTGTAGGCCGGTGTAGACAGCTGCCAAGGAGGTTGAGAGTTGAGAGGCCGGTTCATTCAGTTAGTGAGACGGATTGGACAGACAGTTTTCCAAACGGATTTTCCGGACCTGGCCATATTCATTATATGCTGACATTAAGCACACCCTCTGTCCGACAACCCCTTCCGTAATTCACCCGCAGCAGGAACAGCAGCAGCTCAATCTGGGCCTGGACAGCAAATGATGTGCTCTAAGGATTTGACATAATCGATTGCATTGAGTGCTGCTAGTTTTGTTGGTGTTGTTAGTGCTATTTTTGTTGTAAGTGCTATTGTTGTTATTGTTGTTGTCTGTCGATCAAGCACCTTTCGTGTAAGCCCAGCAAATCCCCATCCAGTTACCAACTCGTTTTGTCACCGTTCCCTTGTATGCCCTATGCCATTGGCATACACCATACACCCATAAAAACATTCATGCATTGGTCTAAACGGTTCAGAATGTCACTGGGAGCATCTAAGTCTAAGTGTGGAAGAGCATTCGAATAAAAATAAATAAAAATAAATAAGAATTGACAACGATTCTTCCTTAGGTGTCGTTTATTTTCAAAACTTATTGTTTAATATGCAGCTAAGGTTCCTTCAACTGCGTTCTGTTCAGATCCTTGCTGCTAATTGGCAAGGGCACCAAACATAGTCATGAAACTTGAATATAGCATGCATTTGTAGATGATTGTGCCACTTGTCGATTGATCTGCCTGGATTAAGTCTGATAAGTAAATCTGGAAAGAGTATTGAAATCGCGGTGTATCGAAACTTGATTTGTTATCGCTTTCGGTTTTATTTTTGGTTGCTTTTGATTTTTTTTCGTTTTTTTTTTTGCCTATCGTTCATTTTGTTTTCTGTTTGTGTGCTTCGTTTTTATTGTGGGCTTAAGCGTTTTTATGGCCAATTTGACGAATGACCCCCTTAAATGGGTTAAGCGGGAATAAGCCCGAGGCGGCCAACTAAACAACCGAATAACCTAACGCACGTTTCAACTGAGTGTGCGAATGTGCTAGTGTGTGTGTGTGTGTGTGTGTGTGTGTATTAGACTACCGATAAGAGCCCTGTGGAGCGTTGTGGAGCCAGCCTGCCAGCCAGCCAGCCAGCCAGCCTGTGCCTAATTTATTCGTTTGTATCGCTCATAAATAAACCAAAATTGGGCGAGCGACAGAAACTTGAACTTGACTTATTGAATTTGCAAGGCAAGAGACTTCTTCAATTGCGTCGAGGGTGCTGTTCCAGTTGTTGTTCCTCTTCCTGTTGCCCCTTTGACACTGGAGCTGAGCGACTTCGATGCAATGCCAGTCACGAATGATAGACTACCGAATACCCTTTGTAACCTTACTACTAGTCACGTATTTGTTTTTTTTTTTTCATCTTCTTAATTAGCATGATCTAATAATATTAATTTATATCGAGTGTAGCTTCAATCCAGAGTGTAATCCATAGTTGTGATTAAGTGAAATAACACTGAACAAAAGTTTATCACGAGCGGTTCGAGCGTATCCTTAATCAATCCTAAATAGAATTGAAGCTTTTGCTTCATTTGCCATATTCAATTGTGTAATTCGATAATACCCACTTGCATTGGCTTGCGATGGTACAGGGTATTAAAACACACTTACTTACTAGGTTGCATAATCATTGCGCCCACAGCTTGGAGTGGCTGATTGCGCTTGGGTGGTGTGGTGGCTGGGTGTTTGGGTGGTTGGGTTGCTGCCTCTAATGCGCGTCTAATGGCGCAAATAAATTTCAACTAAGGAATTTTTATAGAGAAAGCCATAAAACCAAATGACTGCCAATGGTTGACTCTCTCTTTCTCTCTCTCTCTCTCTCTCTCTCGCTTTCTCGCTTTCTCTCTCTCTCTCTCTCTCGCTCTCTCCCTTTCTAAATTTCTCTGTCCATCAGGGTGCACGTGTGTTTGTGTGTATGTGTGTGTCCCTGTAACGTTAATAGCCTTAATTGAGCGTCTGTTTTTGTGCCTGCCACGCCCCCTTATTTGTTTATTAGCGCCACTCGGCCGCCCACAGCATAAAAAACGTCACCGTGGAATTTTCATTTAGCTTTTTTTTGGGATAATAAAAACGAAACGTGAATCGTGGGGCCTCAATTACGCACAGGTGTTTGGATGTGTATGGGTGTGTGGGGGTGTGTGTGTGTGTGTTCTCGTGATGCTATTCCCCATTTAGTACCCCATTGAGATTCCTTGATGCAACTGACAATTTCAGCTGTTTTGCTAGTTTCGCCATCGCAGTAAATTCCATTCCAAGCACTTTTAATGATCATTTTTCCTCGACCTTCAGCTTAATTGTCGAGTTGTCGTCAAAGTTATGCGCGAATAAGGGACCCCAGCCCCGCCTCGTCCTGGCAGTCAGCAGCCATAGCCACATAGCCAGCTAGCCAGCTAGCCAGCTAGCTTGCGAGATTACAGCTAGAAAGACGCTTCAGTTCCATCAAACTTGACAGGCATCAATAGAAACATTGAGCGAATTTGCGAAATGCAATTTGTAGCAGGCCACCACTAACACATATCGGTATTAGGCCATCGCTAGTTCTGTAAGCTATAATGTTAAGCTCATTTAACATCTGTTAAATGAGAAACCAAAGAGACATGTAAAGACTGACGAGCTCGAGCAGGAGAGTCTTGTGATGATCGCTGATATGAGTAGACGTGCTTTTAAATAAAGAATTACAATAGATCAACGTTATCTTTTATTGCCTACTACAAATTGTCGCAAATCGATCGAAACACATATGTAACAGTTGGAAAAGCAATGTGGAAATATATTTATTTTAATGTTAACTAAAATACGACAAAATCCCTAACCTAAAAGAAATATAAAAGTTCAGCCTTAATAGCATTTAGCTGTATATAAATATATATATATATGTACATATCCAGTCAGATCTCAAGTCATAACCTTTACATAAATGTATATTAAACAAATCGATAATTAAAAATATATAAGAATCCGGCTTTCAATCTTTTCAATAGGAACTTTATCAATATGTATATATACGTTCTCATCTCTTATTTCGCCAATACTTCATTCGATGGATGTATTTCATACTTCGATTTCCAATATTCATTTGAATTTTAAGTACGACATTTTATGAACTTTATGGCCGAATTGTGTATAATTGTGTATAATATAATTATAATAATATGCAGGAAACAACAGTTATGCCTACTTATTATTTCCACCTATGCTCATACAGAAACAATGTTTTATTTAAATGTGGACGGACTCTTTCCGGATCGTAGTTGACGGCGACGATGACAGCTGTATCCGAATCCATTAAAATTTGTGAATGCAACATTTGCACTTTTTGCACTTATTCCGGCACGCTTCTCGCACACGTATGTGCGATAGTGTGTGTGTGTGTACGTGTGTGTGTGTGTGTGCCGGTCAGGTGTAACGACATCACTGGAGTGTGGTGCAGCACTTTGTTAGTGAGTCAAATAAATTTGACCTTAGCCACAAAGGCGGAAAGAGACGGGAACATAAGAGTAGAGATGGTGCAAGCAGAAGGTGGGAGGATTAGGTGAATCTAGGCGAAGGGTGGATGGTGGGGGGGGGGGGGGGGGGTTTACGGTGGTTGGTTGGTCTGCAGCAAAACAATCAGCAGCTCAGCTACACTAATGCTTAAGCTGATTTCAGCAGAGACACACACACTAAGCAGACTTCATTTAAGGATAGAGCGAGAGAGAGAACCATGAGCAGGTGTGGCGAAAGGCGGCTGGGGCAGGGAAAAGCAGCAGGGGGAAGTGGCACTGGGCGAGTGTCACGTAATGCAGCGCAGCAAGCGCATTAACACAAAAAATCTTTGCAACTTTCTTTTGCGCCAAAAGCAGCAAATTTCATTTAACACCCAAAGCTTCAGACATGCCACAAAAATAAAGAAAAAGAGTCGGCCAGAGAGTGAGAGAGAGGGAGAGAGAGAGAGAGAGAGAGAGAGAAGGTGAAAGCGATAAGGGTGAGCGAGTAAAATGTTGTTAGGTGTGAGTATGAAAAGTGCTTGGCCGCGAATTAAAAAGGTCATTTGGTTGCACTTGGGGCATTCCTGTTTTTTCTTTCATGTGAAACTTGGTCAAGGGGACGGGGCGTGTGTGTGCGTGTGTGTGTGTGTGTGTGTGTGTATAATGTGAGAAAGTGGTGAGCTGTTGTACCTATATATAGAGGGTATTAATATGATGTTTCTGCGCTCATCACGGTTATATAGATTCGATGCGATATTCGCTCTTCATTTTGAATCCGTATATTTTCCATAGGTTGAACCCTCTCTCAGTTTCAAAAATATATCCTTTCAAAAATGTTGCACATCCGTTCAAAACATATTAATATATTCCACACATAGTTTGAACACCCGACTAAAATTAGCTCCGGCTTACAAGAGTATGTAATCTTCGGCATGTCCACAACAGTTGTTTTGAACCGTTTGTTTTCTCCTCTTTTTCATTTTGGGGAGGGAAGGGGCACTGAAATATCTTTGAAGCGCTGGCAAAAGGTATTTGGCGCTGCTCCAAATGAGCAGCAAGCCAACGGCGCGTGCCGAATGCGAAAAACGTTCATTGCTTAAAAGAAGTTAAGAGGTGGTGGAGGAGGTGGGGCAGGAGCTGAATCAGAGAAGGGCAGCAACTTGGGAAGGGTGACTGCGAGAGGCCAAAGATGCGCTAGGTGTGTGGCAAGCAAACATTGTTTGCGGCAACTTTGAAAATCAACTGCAGCTGCAAGTATACAATGATATACGTTGCAAATAGTTTAAGAGTCAGATCCCAAGGCAAAGACATAGATTATATTTATCGTACTGAAATATCCTCGAATATTATGCACTCAACAACCTGTTAATGCTCAAAATGCATTTGGAATTCGTTATTTCGTGTTGTGGAAATGCTTAGAAAATTTCGGCATTAGAGCAATTAAACTTCAGGCCAAATTTGAACTGAAGCTTAAAGAAAGGGGTCTGCTGGAAATATGCAAATTTCATGCAAACATTGTGAAAATCGGACCCAATTTTTATGCGGAATTAATTTATAAATTTGTACTCTCGAACAGAAATAAAAAAAGAGAATGAAAGAAAACGGGGCGAAAAGAGGATTAGCGGCCAGCTGGATAGGTCCTGGGGCAGATAAAGGAATTGCAATGTTATTAAACTAATTTAAAGACGATAGGCGCCAAGCAGTCCCAAAATGGTTGGCGTCCTCTGCTCCACCCTGCTCTCGCTGCTGCCTGGCCAAATGCTGGCTTATCCTTATCACTGGCATAGCAGACCCAACAACAACATCAGCAACAACAACAACAACAACAACAAGGAACAACACTGAAAGAAGCCATGCGAATTGGAGCTCTTGGACGATTTGCATTCAAAGCCAATGCGCTGACTTTTGCCGGACAAATGGCAAAGAGGAAGGCGACAAACAGCAAAGCAACAGAGCGAAAGGCAAACATTTTTCCAATTGGCTAACAACAACAGCAACAATTAGCCAAAAACAGCGACAATAGCTAAGCAGATGGGCTTAACTAAACCCAAAATGCTCATAATTCCCTGGCATTGAAAAATGGATCGTTGCGCAGCACTCACAGAATACTAGCAGATACCGAAAATATAATAATAGTAATAATAATAATAGAAGTCGTTAACGAAATCTGTGTTTCTAATTTGATGTTAATAAAATCGTTATGGTCTGATTGGTCTTCATGTCAATAAGAAGGACATATTAATATATTTTAGTGCCAAGGGATATCGATTTGTATCGATATACATGAAACAGGGCAGTTAACGATTAAATCAAATATATTTGATCTGCCTATGCTATGCGATAACATGTTATCCAATTTTGAATCTGAGATCGACTTGTTCATACAGATGGACAGACGGATATGGTTAAATCGACTCGGTTGCTGATGCTGATCGAGAATATATACACTTAATGGGGTCGAAGATGCTTTCTTCCACCTGCTAAACAGCTTTGCGCAACTTGAAAGTACCCATTTCTCTATTTTCGATGGATTCACGGTATAAAGATAGATTCTTTATTGCATTCATGTAAAGTTCTCAAGTCATCTTCTGAAAATGCCTTTCTTGAAACTTTAAATTTCCATTGCTCTCTGTACCTTGTGAAGGGTTCTCTTTCTTAGCCTGAACAACTTGTAAAAATATGGCAATTCAGTTTCCAAATACTTTCTTCTCAGAGTTAATGCTTCCGTATCTTCGAAGCGCACATCGCACCCAAAGTCGAATCGATTTTCAAAATCGAGACCAGTTCGAACAAGGCGTTTTCTACACACTTAAATTCCCTAAAAAAAAGTTCCTGTTTTTTGATTACTTTGTGCAAACTCTTGCACTATAAGAGTTGTCTTCGGGCTTTTTGTGGGCTCTTAGACCACATAACACTTTAACTGCTCCAAGTGGATCCCTTTCAACCCCCAGGCCTCAACCCCCTACCCAGCATCGGCACTCATTTTAAGTATCGCTCTTCTACAGTAATACACTCAGTTAGCTCAGACCAAATTGAATTGCAGCTCGACACCAAAGTCAACGGTCTCAGCTTTCAAACACTTTATAGTTCTTTCTTTTACTTTCTTCTTTTTGCACTTTCTTTGCGGCCAAGTGTTTGATTTCCTCGCTCGTTGACTCTCTTTTCACACACACTCAAACACACACACACACATCATAATTTATTTGCGTATGTATGCTGAGCTGAAAAGTGTTAAGTTGGCAACACGAAAAATGTGCGCGCCGCAAGACTTTGGTTTTCCACTTCCACTCTTCCTTTTGGCCGCAGACCACAAAAATGGGAAGAAGAAGCAAACATAAAAATAATGAAGCAAAATCCCATACGCAGATGTATAATGGGGCCAAGTGGCAGGCGAGTAGGGGCAATGCGTGGCTAGGGCACACAGTGGTTCACAACACTCAAACTCAGTATCTGAAAAATGAAACCGCTACACAACTATTCTGTGGAGGTGTGTGTAACGCAATAAAGTAGACGTATCCGATCCCATAATGGCCAAATACGACTGTAAGTCTCTATGTCTGTTTGTATGCTTATTAGTCTTTCCGTTAGAAGGATATCTAGATGACTGGGCCAAGCCCAGACCCGACCTCTAGCTAGTATATCATCGAACTACATCATATAGCTGCCAACGGAACAATCGGAATATAAGTATAGGAATGAACATATTTTTTGCTTAGTAAAATATCCGAGCTGAATTTACCTAATCTACGAGTCATCATACTTGGAACACTTAAGCATTATATTATCGAGATCAGCTGCCAAATAAAAAATTGTTTAGATTTTTGGATGTGTTCTAAATTTAACTCCAGCTAACCAAAGATAGTCGGTCTTTTGGTTTTAATTAGAGTCCTTGGCTTTGTGCCACTGTGCGCGGGGCATAAGTGGATTACCGTATTAAGTTTTTATTATTAGTCTAACTGGCGAAGGCGTCGTTGACTTTGGGCAACCCTCCACAAGGACGAGCTCGAGGATGAGGACGCCAACGCACTTCACAGTTAACAAGCGAGCGCGTGTATGTGTGTGTTTGTGTGTGTGTGTGTGTGTGTGTGTGTGCGTATCTGTATCGAGCGGATTTAAGCCAACAACATCTGCAAATTAAGTGAAAATAAGAAAATTAGCTTAAAATATTTGCTGCGACCCTTCAATTTGATTTGCCAGCTTGCGGCCTAAGCGGATTGTGCTTGTCATTGTTGTTGTTATTCACGTCGCTGGTTGTTGGTTGTTGGCTGTATGTGGTTGTCTGCATGTGCATAATTAGAAAGGACAGGCCTTCAAGTCCAATCCTTATCCGAATCACAATCCCAATCGCAATTCCAATTCCAATTCCAAATACTTATCTAGAGAGCCATTTAAATTTGCGTGGCTGCTCCAAGTCTCAAGGCGTTCATTTTCTGGCCAAGGCATAACTTTCATTTATGTGGCGGGGCCCCAGTTCGCATATTATGCGATGTCTCCATCTCTGTCCCTCCCATTCGGATACACAGACTGAGTGTGTTTTTGTGTGTGTAAGTGTGCATGTGCATAAGGTTTATGAGGCACTGGCGATTGCAAAACTTTTCAACAATGGCGACAAAAGTTTCGCTTCCTGTTGATGTTGCCCTTCTGTTGCTGAAGTTCTTGTTGATTTTTTATTTTCTTTTTTTTATTTTTTTTTTAATAAAAGCCATTTTGCAGCAACAAGATCAAGTGGAGTGAGAAGAGCATTTAACAGAGCTGCATTCAGCTAATGACAAATTGCAATCAAACTTGACTGCGAGAAATGCCAAGTGCAGCTATTTGCACCGATTTGCTCTTTAATAATACCAAAACACACACTCGCTCATACACACACCACACACACACACACACACATGAAATCAGCTTACAGCTTTAAGTTCAGTACATGTTTGCTTTTGCCAATGTCAGATTGCTTGGCTTTGTTTTTAAGGGTATTGGGCAATGCAGGGATCTCTCCACTAGTCATTTCACACATTAAGGGGCCTCAACAGAACACTCACTCAAAACACACACTCACTCACACACTCACACACCCACACATCCGCACGAAAGCTTAAAGTTGTCAACTAAGCTGTCAAGTTTCCGCCCCGCCCCGCCCCGTCAGCCCCCGTGTCCGCTTTCATCCCGCACCCGAAAAGCAGCTACTTGGTTCCCCTTTTGTCACATTGTCATTTGTTTGCAGCTACTCTATTAGCCGCATTTTAATTCAGTTACTTAAGTTTAGTGTGAACACAACAATTTCATACTTGAAGACACACCCACACAAACACTTTCTACACACACTTGCAACACACTCACACACACACACACCCACAAAATGGAGGCTAACGGTCAGGGCTCATGCGGCGTATGCGCAATGCCCAAAAACTGCTGCTGCAATTTGAAAGTGTACTTGGTCTGCTCTCGAGAGTGTGTATGTGTGTGAGTGTGAGTGTGAGTGTGTGTGCAATTTTCGCATAGACTGTCTGTCAGTCAGTTGCCGCATTGACCTCACATTGTCACAGCTTTTGCGGCTGCCACGCCCACTCAGCTTAGCAGGCGGCAAGCGACTGGCGTCGTTTGCCTCCTTTGCCTCATGTTGCTCTGTGGTCAAAGGTAAAAAGTTTTTGTCAAATTGAAAATGTTTACTGCTTCGTACTTTGTCGTTAGTTTCTGCTGCTGCTTCTTTGTGTGTGTGTGTGAGTGTGTGTGTGTGTGGTTGTGTGTGTATGTGCGAGTGTGTGAGTTTGTGGAAATGAGACTGGCAGTCGCTCGAGCGGCAAAAACATCTTAAATTAGATACATTTTATCGCTACACATGAGGTGCCCACACACACACACACACATTCACATACACACACACACATACACACATACACACATACACACATACACACATACACACATACACACACACACTCACAAATACTCACAAGCTTAGACGCACAGCTGGAACATCTGAGTAAAGTTTTGAGAGATATTTATTACAAGACACTTCATGTTGCAGCACCACCCACCCAGCACCACCAGAAGGAGCACCAGCAAAAGATATTCCAAAGCATTCCTATCAAGGACATTCATCGTCGGGATTCACAAGAGCTCCGTTTGAGTGTTTGTCTATCCGTGTGGGGATGTCAACAGGCATTTAATTTGATTTTAAATCTCACTCTAACGACTCTTTTTCTTGTCAACTTTAATGAGCTAACGAACTTTAAAAAGTACAACCCGAAGGTTCAAAGCGGTAAAAGTTAGAACTAACTAAATAAGGCTAACCAGCTCCCAAAAACTATTTGTACACATTTCTATTGTTGCACATCACACATTATGTGATAGTGCTTAAGGCTCACTATAGCTTATTATACTTTATTTATTAACAATCCACAAAACCCACAACATGACTCATTTAAGGCCAGTCACTCAAGCAACAAGAAGGAATTTCAAGCAAATTAAATCTTAAGTCGGCAGTTTTTATGACAGACAACTCACATTGATTTTACCTATAACAGAATTTATATGGCTTAAAAATATACAAAATATATGCTAATTAAGGGTTGAATATCGGAATGATTCTAAATTGTGGCAATCGAGAAATAAGTGTATATTGAAGTTCCCGAAAAATATTGAAAATAAATACATTACTGGGACTATCTAAAGTCGAATGTCTTAAATTTCGAACAAATGTAAGCTTAAACATCCGCTCTGAAATATATAGACATATAATAATAATGTCTGCAATTAGTACGAAAAACGGCAAAATAGGAAAATCTGAATTATTAGGATGAATCAGCTTCATCATGTGTCTGTCTGGGTAAGATGATTACACCAAGCATGGATCTAGGATCGGAAGATTAATTAGCACATTCAGAAATGGGTCGAGCAAGTGTAATATGAATAGTCTTAGTGACATAGGCGCAATCAAAGTCTTTTTATAGGGTATTTGCAAGTCGTACCAATTTTGCTTTCCTTCAAAGCTGCACAAATCGATGCTGTGATCCACGTTGCCAACTTTACAATTCGTCAGCATTAAAAGGCCCAGTCTTCAAGCTATTTAAATTGCGTGTTCCTAGAGCGAACACACACACGCACACATACATATAACACACACACTCCATGCCACATGCCACATCAACGTCAGTTGGCAAGCCCAAAATCAGCAACATAAGCAGCGTTTTCCCAGGCGTTGACGTCATTCTCGTCCCGGGCTTCATCGTGGGCGTCAATCAAATGCAGGAGTTTAACTGCAATTGGTAATGGTATTGAAAATTCAGTGCGCATGCATATGTGTGTGTGTGTGTGTGTGTGTGTGTGTGTGTGTGTGTGAAGCAAAGAAATTGCCTAGAAATTACCGTAACACAACATCAAAATGAATAGCATAAGTAAAATGAATCTCCTATCCGCCTCTCTGCCTCTCTGCCCATCTGCCTCTCTGCCAGTGTGCCTCTCGCCCTGTCTCTCTGTTGCACTTGCCACTCATGGATATGCAAATTGAACTGCAGCGCCAAGCAGAATGAAATCAAGCGCCTTCTGCGTCAAACTGTTGCGAAATTTGCGCGTTGCGAAGCGACTGCCAACCTGTCAGCCCTGAGCTGAGTTAAGAGTTAAGATTAGGCAACAACACTCGATCAGAACGGCTCAAGTGGCAAACGCCTTGCTGCTGGGTTGGTTGCTGTCTGATGCTGTCTACACTCGAAAAAATAATCTTCTATTTTGTGTACAACCAATTTCATTGAACATACGACCTTGACTTGCTATAATAAGTTGCTCTGAGCAGGTTTTCTCATCAAATATATGTATGGGGGTATTTCAATATCTTGGGACCAAGTAGTTTCTCTTAGTGTGTGCCGCTTGCTCTTTGTTGTCTGGTGGCATGTTGCTTGAGACAAAACACGGAGCGCATTGTCAGCAGAAAACTTCATCGACACGTGTGCAACGAGTGCTGAGCCAGAGGTGCACTATAAAAATGAAGAAATTATATGGCATGCTTCTGGGAGCCGGGCGACAGACACGCAACGCCGCAAACTCATCAGGAGCCAGCAACATCAGCTAACAACAACAACGATAATCTTGAAAAGAGTGAATCCTCGTAGCTATGGTAATCACTTCGAATGTTGTATGCCCTTGCCTGCACCTAATTTTAATTTAGATATCGATTCGATTGATTGCCTCTAAGGATATATCAGATTTAACTGTTGGGTTTGGTTTGAGTATTTGGGAACACAAAAAGGTGCTTCATTCAGCAACAAGAAGAAAGTCAATTGTCAAAATCGTAATCAGGCAAATCAAGCGTCTATCGTCCAATCAGAAATTTTTACTTTATATTTATACTCTTTAAGTGCTTCACGAGCTCCATCACAAAATCAAAGTTGTGTTCTGCAAGTGTATTGATAATGTTGCCTGCACGTACACTTGAGCTATATACAACTAGTATATGGAGCTGGTGGTGAGGATGTTTAGTCAGGGTGTGACGAGGCAAGTCGAAAGATTATGCTGAAAGGTAAATAAGATTGCAGCATGCAAATGATAACCCAAGCTGATGAAACTCGCATGCCCTTGCACCAGTCATTAAATAATACAATTTTCATTTTTGTTTTTCCGGCTTTTATGTTGCTCTTCATCTACTTCAACTGAGCCAAGTGTGTGTGAGTTGTGTGTCTTAAAATACCATGTGAGCTGAAACTCGAGATACGAAACTGATATGGACATCCAGAGATGTTCTCAAGTCATTTTTGGCACAAGGGTTTGATTTTTTGTTTAAGCTGCCGCGCGTCAAAAATATAAATTAGGATATGTTGCCGCAATCAGGATACGATTGCTTAATTTGATAACCTATATTATCTTAATTGTGCTCTCAGAATACTTCAATTGATATTGAAAATAAAATAAAATCTAGTTATTGGAACTTTGTCAATCCAATTATATTTTGGAAAAATAAAAAACTAAAAGTAACAATTTTTACGTTTTACGATATTTTAAGTTTCTCAGTTCATCAGCAAACAAACGTGTGGAACACCCTGTATTGTAAAACAGGATGTCTTAATTTTCGTGGACTTGACACATCTGGCAACTACACCACAGATGATCCCATCTCAGAGGAAGCACTCAGTGAGAGCCTCAAACCAAGTTAACGTAAGCAGGCTCAATGTGGTGACATGATGATCCTTTGCTCCTGAAGTTTAACAGAGAGGGACAGACAATGACAGATAGAGAGAGAGAGAGAGCGGGAGAGAGAGAGAGAGTTATAGATAACCAGACTGTAAGTCGGTCGACGCGAAAGAGAAAGTTAAATTAAAAATCTCAAATTGCTTACATTTAGTAGCTAATGAAATATATTAAGCGACAACAACAACTACAACAATAACAACAATAACATAAATAAAAGGCGAAAAGCGGAGACGACACCGCGTTGGGACACCACAACTCTGTACAAACCTCCTCTCCAATCCACTCCACTCGAACTACACAGAAAATAGTGCCAAGGATTTGTATATTCCTAATTTAAGAATGATTCACACTCTATTTATTTTACCGATCTCTGAACTGTACAGACTTATTATATTTTTCTCAGTACACAAACACACACATGCATCCCTCTCTCTCTCTCTCTCTCTCTCTCTCGCACTCTTTGCACTGTTCTCTCTCTCTTTTTTACTTTTTGATTGATTGTTGTTGTTGCTGTTATATTCATATTCAATTAGTTGGTACTCGGCTTAGGCCAACTGTCGACTGTGCATGTGAAGGAAGTGTTGAGTGATGTTAATCAAAAGGCCCAAACAGCTATCAAGTGCAGGGTGGTGGAGGGAGGGGTGTGAAGATGGCAGTCAACTTGGTGGCAATGGGGTAACTTGCATTGCGTTGCGTTGCTCAATATGCCCGCTTATATTATATAACATCGCAAAAGCATCAGACAAAAGTTATGCAAAAGATTACAGCGCTGAGCTGAAGACGAACTGAGATACGTGCTTATCAGAGAATCTCATCATGCTGCCTCCTTCTCCACCCCCTCCACACCCTCCACACCCTTCTTTTTAGGCACGCACACACAGCTGCCCTTCATTGCTGCCATCCTTCTATCTATCCATAACTAAACGTCTATCAATTTATCTATCCATCTGCTTAACTGCCTCCGTCAGCCATGATGATGGCCAACAATGCTCATGTCCCTTAGATGCAAGCATGCATTTTAAGTATGTATTTATATATATACATGTATGTACATATGTATGTATATGTATTTATTTATACAATATACTACTATATCGAGCTTCTTCGGCAAAGTGCACACACAAATTAAATATATATGTATACCCTATTTGTATGATAGTGTAAGACAGCTCCAATAGTTTAATTCAGACCCTTTCATGTTGCAATGTTGCAAGGTTTCGCACATCTTGTTCACAACATTTGTCTTGGTTTGATGTTGATTGTTGTTGACTTTGATTTTTGCAATCTGGTCTCGATTTATTTAATATTTTTTCCAGCTCACTGACACTTCGGCTCCGTCCACTTAGCCATGCCTCTCCCCTTACTTGCCACTTTTGCCACATGACACTCAAATTCTAATTTAGTTCATTGGCTTAGATCCTGGTGTCCTTGTTGCTGCTGCTGTTGCATGAAATATGAGTAAATAACACAAAATATATTGACACATGCGGGTCGCCTTTGAGTGTGTTTGTGTGAGATAATGTGGCCTCTGTCTGTGTGTGTGTGTGTGTTTGTGTGTGTGTGTGTGTGTAGTATGTGACAGGCATTGAGGGGGCGTGACCGATTGCAAATTGAGCATTTTGTCAGCACCCGCATTTCGTTAACGCTTCAAATTTGCGAATCACTTTCAAATTTTCATCGGATTTTTCATACCCTGCAGACGCCGCAACGAAATTTGAAATGTTGCTTGATTTCCTTAACTCACAGCCTTCTCACTCTCTCTCTCTCCCCTCTCTCTCTCTCTCTCTCCCCTCTCTCTCTCTCTCTCTGTATTTATCTCTATGTCTAGGCGCAGCATTCGTAAATTTGTTAAATTTTCTCGGAAAATAAATCCAACCTTTTCAAAAATTTGCCTGACATAAAGTTATTTATTTCAATATACATAGGTAATTCCTGATGATCGCTTGATGATTTTCGCTGTTGAGTTTGTCTTGTTTTTATTCTAATATCGACGGTACTTATTTCGATACCTTTCCAGTTAGAGACTTGAAACTTGTAATGTATATTCGACTAAGCCTGCGTCAAAGTGTTAAATTTGGTGTGCTACTTCTACTGGGAGTTTGGAAAACTGACAACATCGACAAATGCAAATCAAAAACCATATATCGTCATATAGTCTATGCTGATGATGACGTAATTAAAAAATTTGCATTTCAATTACTGGAGGGGTTTTTAAAATCTGATGGCATTTGTCAATGTTTGAGAGCAGATTCTTAACATGAATTTGATTAACGTATCCATCTTATTAGAAAATCAAAAAAAAAGTTGTGGAGAACATTGACCCGTCCCTACAAAGTCCCTTTTTTTGGGCATGTCTATACTCTGAAATTGCTGGACCATACGTGGCCGATAACTACTTCAGAGCTAACAAAATTGAAAAAGTACAAAAGTGATGATTTAAGGGTGTAGGTACTTCCACCACTTTGGCCATCTGTTATCAACTATCAGAGTATTCCGCAGTCGAATGCCACGCTCCCACTTGTTCTTTTATATCCTACCCATTAAAAATGGATAAAAAGGGTATAACGGTCTTGTGCAAAAGGTAACAGGCGGAAGGAAGAATCTCAGAAACCATATAGGATCAACAGCCGAGTCGGTATAGCCAGCGATAATGTGTTTTTGTTACTATAAGGAATAAGTGCACTTGCGGACCTGCTCGCATTTGGGTGCAAAAACTTTGAAAGGGGAAATTTGCCAACAGGTTAAGGGTACATCGAAGTCGAGCTCACTCGACTACAGCTTTCTTATTTGTATTTAGTTTATTTTACTGACAGCATTTGAAAATGCACGCCGCATGAAAATGTTTACAAAATGCAAACGGTGTGAATCCCTCGCTTTTGTTGCTGCTGGTGTTTTTCTCGTTGTTTGTATTTTTTGTACTGATCTCCAGCATAAGCAGGTCAAGAGCTTATCACGGCCGAGTGGGTGAGTGGTTTGCTGACCGGGTGGGTGAGCTGTTGCTCGGTAATGTTGAATGTTGAATTGATATGTCAATCAGCTGACAAATGCTAAATCCAAATTCAAAACGATCTGGGGGATGGCGCAGACTGAGCCAAATCTCTGACAGCAGAAAAATGTTGTGTGTGCGTCTGTGTGTGCTAATATAAAAAGCAATCAAAATCAAATCAGATGAAAATTATTTGGAGTTGTTTTCTGTGTTGACAAGTTCATTATGTTTGCATTGCTTTGCTGTATTCTCTCTGCGTATGTCCGGCAAAATATGACCAACAAAGACACACGCACACGCACACACACGCACACACACATACACCGCACATACACCGCACACCCACACAAACACCGCACATTAAAAGCTGGCAGACGAGCCGCAAGTAGAATTAATTTGATGTGTGAACAACAGCAACGAAAACAGACGCAGCCAAATCCTGTGGTTGTGCGTGGGTACGGATGTATGGCGGTATGGCTATATTGGTGGATGGATATGGCTGAAACCAGGCATGTGAAGGCAGCAAGCACTCAGCCAACAGCAAACGCACTAGTTATGTTGAGAGTTGTGTATTTCTAAGTCAGCATCGATTTTTGCAAACCTTAATGTGGAATCTGACCTAGAATGTGATTGTGGTGCAGAATTTGATATATGATTTCTTTTTTAACGATTTCCAGTGGAAATAATTTGTAATTTTCCCTTTCTTTAAACTTAAAGTATTGTTTTTGAATCTTAAGAAATATAATTTGTAAGCTTAAAAAGTAATTGTTTAAATCCAGTTTGCTTTAAGCCATATCCATTTTCCGAGTGTACATGCAAATTTGCATAACGACGCCGCAAGCGAATGATAAGACAACCTTATGTGTGTGTTTGATTTTGTGATATTTGCCGTACTAATTCAATTTGATAAGAACAGAGCGACAGTTTTGATGCCAGAGCAATTTCTATGAAATTTTGATAAACTGCAAAATATATATTATGATGTAGTACAATGTAGTAAACAAACAAAAGTAACAATAATAAGAACAGCCACATCGGTGGGTTGTGCACCGATTAAAGAAATAAATCTTAAGTCTGAAAGGAATTGTCTGTGCACTAGATAAATACTTTATTTGCTCATGTTTGCATTTACGCATTGTTGTATGTGAAGTGATGTTGTGGCTGTCACACCTTGTTGATTTAAATGTGCCCAGTAGTAGAAGCCGTCTATTCCAACTACTAAATACAAATTAATACCGAACAAAGACAGCATCGCAATACGCTATCTCAACCACTTGTATTGATGGAAATGCTTTGAATATAGATTAAATCAATTTGCCTTTGTTAACTTTGAGTAATGTAAATCAATACAACGCTCTATAATGTTCTATAATGAAGGCTGAAATCAATGTTGACATTTAAAGAAAACAAAAACAAAACTATTAACAAGTAACTTAAAACAAATAAAACGTGAATATATATTAAATTGTTGTGTCCTTGCTTAAATTATATGAATTAGTTAAATCAAATAGTTTCGATTTTGAACAAATAATAAAAAATACTTTAAAAAAAACCCGATGAAACATTGAATGCACAGTTGAAAAGTATACGAGGGTGGTTTGATGAGTACCTGACCTTGACGCCAGATGGCGCCACTATTGCAATATGACGTGACTATCGTATAGTACATAAACCTAAACAGCCACAGTGAAAATTTCAGTCAATTCGGACTTTTAGTTTTGTTTTCACCACGTGTCAAAGCAGTCGTGTCCACGCATTTTAGAAAAATGGAAAAAGAGCAATATCGGTCGGTGATTCGATTCTTCTTTTTGGAGGGGAAATCACGCAGTGAAATCAAAGAACGCTTGGATACTGTGTACGGTGACTCTGCTCCTTCGATGACCACCGTCAAAAATTGGTTTAGTGAGTTTCAACGTGGTCGCACGTCCGTTTTTGATGAGCCACGACCAGGTGGCCCGAAAACAGCAACCACGGAGGATAAAGTGAAGAAAATACATGATCTGGTATTGTCAGACCGCCGGTTGAAGGTGCGCGAGTTAGCTGAGACAGTAGGCATCTCAACAGAACGAGTGTTTCATGTCCTACATGAAATATTGGGTATGAGAAAGCTATCGGCGCGATGGGTGCCGCGTTTGCTCACACCAGACAACAAGCGCAACCGCGTGACCACTTCGGAGCATGGTTTGGCGCTGTTAAAGCGTAATCCGAAGGAATTTTTGCGTCGATTCGTGACTGTTGACGAAACATGGATTCACTGGTACACACCAGAGACCAAAGAACAGTCGAAACAGTGGACTTCACCTGGCGAATCTGCCCCGAAGAAGGCGAAAACTGTTCCATCGGCCGGAAAGGTGATGGCCACGGTTTTCTGGGATTCGAAAGGTATTATCCTCATAGATTACCTAGAGAAGGGAAGAACGATTACAGGGCTCTACTATGCCGAACTATTGGGAAGATTTGACGCCGAGTTGAAGAAGAAACGGCCCCATTTGGTGAAGAAGAAAGTGCTCTTCCACCATGATAACGCTCCCGCTCACACCTCCGGCGTCGCCCAGGCCAAATTGGTCGAATTACGCTACGAACTGCCGCCCCATCCACCTTATTCTCCGGATTTGGCCCCTTGCGACTTTTTCTTGTTCCCAAATTTGAAAAAGTCAATCGCTGGGCAGAAATTTCGGTCGAACGAGGAGGTTATTGCCACTACGGAGACGTATTTTGCGGATCTACAGAAATCATATTTTTTAGAGGGGATAAAAAAGTTGGAGCATCGCTGGAATAAATGTGTAGAGCTGAAAGGGGATTATATTGAAAAATAAAAAATAATTTTTCCAAAAATTTTCGTTTTTCTTATGTAGGTCAGGTACTCATCAAACCACCCTCGTACCAAATAATTCAATGTATATATAATAATTATTATTATTATTACGAGTATTATCGTTATTTGTATTATTACTATATAAAATCACATAAAATTAAAATCGTCTTAAATACTTGAAATGAGATCTGTTATTTAGGTATAAAATACAAAATATTATTTATTATATATTATATATTTATATATTATATATTTATTATTATATTATACTATTATTTTATTTTATTATGAAAGATGAAATCAAATCAAGATTCGACTAGATTACAGTTTTGCTATTGCGTTCTTTAGAAGCCGTTAGTTCAAATTGATGTTAAATTTATGTTTAATAAGTAAAATATTTAAAATTTCACATATTATAATATAAATCATATTGTATCAATCTTAGAATACTGTAAAATATTAATAATTAAAGTAACAAAAAAAAACACCTTCAAAATGATATATATTTTTTTTCTTCTTAAGTGTTAGTAAACTCAATCCTGAAATTAAGAAAAGAAAACCATTGGCGTTTCAGAAAAATACAAGATGATATTTTCGAAATATACCTTCAAAATATTCATTCAGATGCATCTGTCTCTAAGTTATCCTTGTGCTCATTACATTTTGATTAACATGTTCGTAATATGGCTGGACGTGATTGAGCCCACGCGTCCTTATGTCTGTGACCGTGTGCTCTCTTTCTGTCTCTCTCTCTCTCTATCTCTTTCTCTCTCGCTGTCTGCAGTCAGTTATTGGTCATCCACACACACACACACACACACACAGATCAATGTGGGTAGATATCCTTAGGTGGGGGAGTGTTATAATTGTATGTTTGACAATCTTCATAACTGTCAATTAAATTGGCATTTGCAATGCCAAGTCGCATACGGCGACTGCACTCAATTCGGTCTAATGTAATTGTTTAACACACTGCTGCGCATTATTATAAACAAATGCCATCGAGCACACACAATCAAACATTCCGACAGCTAGACAGACAGACATGCAACATGATTGCCCCAATTTTATTGACTGCATTACAATTTGCTAAAAGCGGTGTGTGTGTGGATGTGTGTGAGTGTGTGTGAGCGTGTGTGAGCGTGTGTGTGTCTGTGAATGTGGTGCAAGCATGTTGCCAATTTGCATATGTGTGGAATAGGCGGACAGCTGCTCCTCAGAGAAGATGTTGTTTTGATTTATAGACCATTAGCTCATGTGTTAAGTCGGTCATCAATATCAATATACATATATATATATATATATATATATATATATATATAAGGATATCATCCGGTCTAAGACATATATAGCCAAATAAACGATTTGGCACTTAAAACTAAAAAGTTGATTAATGTTAAATATAATTTGTAAGAAAAATTATATACTTATCAATTCATTTTAACAAATTGATTTTAGGAATTTGAATTGACGCAAACGTAAAATGAGAAATTATTTCGGAAAAAAGGAACTAAATTTATTTGTCGAAGTGATGGAGTTTTGGGCTAAGACTCAGTAGTGCACAGAAATTAAATCCGAACTACACATTGCCTTTGAATCGCCACAATAAGACACTCGGCTAATGGACTAGACTAGGCAACAGGCTCAAGTAAACAGATAGGAAATGCAGATGTAGGAAACCATCTACTCGAGTACGTAACAGTTTAACTTTAGCAGCAATTTACCAAAGTCTATCAAAATTCATATGCACATTTTTATGTTTGATCTGAGATTAAACTTATCCCTTATGCTAAAATCATGTGGCTTGGCTAGACAATAGCATAATAAACAGACATGTGTCTGACATGTTTTAAGTGGCCAACTTGTCGAAATTAATTTGTAGGTCTCAATCCAAATCGTACCCGGACTTGAAAACACCTATGAATAATTGGTTGGCTATGTAGATGCTGACATCTCGTTAATCATTGACTGTCCGTCTGCTGTCCCAAAAGGTGACAGTGCAACATTTGGCAAGCAATCTGGCTCAAATGCAGACATTCCAGAACGGGCCAAAGATAGTTGGATATAAGAAAAAATTGTTAACTTTCGAATACATTTTCTATTGTTTTTTATAAAACATTTTTAGTGCAAACATTAAAATGGGGTAATATTATTTCTAAGGAGTTTTTACATAATATATATACATATGTATATATGTATATATGCTATATAAAACAATCTGGAAATATCTTTTCTCGATTGTGTACAGATATGCATCGTTGCTTTCTTTTCTTTTTATAATTTGTTGCTGTCTTCTATCTCGAGAGGCTGTAGTCACGGCACCCGCCTCACCCCTGCTCAGCGGCAAATGGTGTTCCATTTTGGCAAATGCAGTCTACAAACGGAGGATTTGAGGCAAAGTGGTCGCAAAGGCGAAAGCATAATGCATAATTACAACAATGGCAGGACGAAGCCAAGGACGAGCCAACGAAATGAAGCGCGCCCAGCCGGGTGACTAGCTGCCAAGGTGGTCAGAGTGAGAAGGGGTAGGACGGGGTTGTCGCAGACTAGAGTGTTCACTCGTTGCCAGGGTCTGGCAACTTTATCAGGACATCCGCTTTCAGCGATTTTTAATTGCTATTGTTACAGTTTATTGTTTTATTATGGAGGCCAAGTGAATGAATGAATGGCCAGCAACCAGTGACAGAGACAAGCAGACAGATAAAGAGCGAGCGAGCGAATGAGATAGAGAGAGAGAGAGAGAGAGAGAGAGAGAGAAGAGATTGTGAGACCCAGCAAAATAGAGAAAGAAAAGCATGTTACAAATTTCGTTGTGTTTTCTTTTGCGTTACCAAGTTTTTGTTAAATATAAATAAGCATAGAATTATCGCATTTAATTCTAATTGGCGGCATGCCAACTGCGAGTGTTTAAATGAATATATAACTGATGCATAAATAATTATTTTTATGTATACATGAGTATGAGTATGAGTATGAGTATGAGTATGAGTATGAGTATGAGTATGAGTACATAGTCGAGCCTCATAAGTGGACCTGGTTTTTACTTCGTCCAAAATGACTGTTGAAATTTGAGCTACAAATGCCAGCAATAAATTGATATGCCCTTGTCCAGCTCTTCACAGTGTTAGGGAGTGTGTATCTAGGGAGTGTGTGCTATTTGTGCTCTACTTGAGAGAGTCCGACTAAAATAAACCCTGACAGACTGAAATCTAAGTTTTGCAACATATATACAAATACTTATGAATAAGCAAAACACAATGACACGCCAGATAGGTATTTTATTAGATGTTTTTCATTAGTGTGAAGTTGACATCAGGGTATACGAAGTGCGTAATAAAATAAATACAAATAAAAGGACATTATGGGATGGTGGATGGCATTATCATGACGTTTGAATGCCCTTAAAGAGAACACTTAGGGCAGTTACGTAAAGTTATTTTCAGGCATATCTGTTTATCTGATGCAAATTAGGATTGTTGCTAGACTCTCTCGGAATCTCGCTGAAAACGGGTTGCGGCCACAACTTTAATCAAATGGAAACAATGATTGGTAAATTCAGTAGTGTATTAATTAATATACCGACTGTTTTAGGGCATCAAATATGCACCGTTTAATGCGATGTGTGTGCGTGTGTGTGTGTTGTTATGCAGATGTATACGAGTTAATAAAAATATGCTTAACAAATATAATGAAATGAAACAGCAAAGTGCACTTCACAGGCAGTGGCAACAACGGGCAAGAGCCATATAAGAGCCGAAAACATAAGCATAAGTGCTTCTCGTAGGACGACAACAGCGGCAACAACAACAACAGCAGCTGCAGGACAGGGAACGGGAGCTGGAACAGCAGCAAGGACGACGAATGAGAGGACGATGCCAAGTGTGCCACTACAATAATCATAAAAGCACAAAACAGCAACAACAACAACAACAACGTAGCAGTGACACTGAAACAACAAATGACAACAAATGCCTGGGCAGAGGATTTGGAGTTGTCGCACACACAAAAACACATACTCACACACATACACACACACACAGACACCCACAAATTTGCTCCTTGTTGTGGGTTCACCTGCTCCTGTCTGCTGCTATTCGAGCTTTCTTTAGCTGCAATGCACATGCGGAAATAATGTATTAATCCTGTTGAGGCCATATTTTTATTGACTTCGCTTCTGTACTTAGCCACCCAAAGGACTCCTGCACCTGTCCCTGTCCTTGGTTCGTAGCCAACAATAAACCATTTTGACAAATGTGTGTGTGTGTGTGTGTATGTCTATGTGTGTGTCTATGAATCAGTGTCGCTTACGAGAGCATTAACAGTTATTCTATCTAGATAATAAACCGAATTCGCTTTACAAACATAATAACAATAACGGAATAAAGAACCTAACCATAAACTAGGCTAGCTGAAAGTTCTCTTGTAACGCTGTCATTTTAGAGAGCAGCAACGAGAAGCGAGGTAAGTTGATTATTTTGCACCTCACTTTGATTACTCATGTCAAGTCACATTCTACGTGGCTTGTGAAGAACATATCTTATCTGAAACTGAATTGTTATTCGCATTTGACATTGATACTTGATTACTTTGATCTTGCAGACCGATCCCATCCACATTTCAATTCAGCGAGTATAGTTTGCAAATTTGCAACACTGGCAGTAGATACTCAACTCGGCTCTCAGTGTATCTATTTATACAAAACAGAAGCAGCCACAGTCGCAACAGCAGCAGCAGCAATTTAAAGCACCCTCATAAATATTGCAGCTTGGCGAAGCAACGTTTAATTATTATTACGTATACGCCCCGTTTGACGCATTCGTTGTCTCGATGCACAATGGGCATTGTTTATGCAAGTGGCGCTCACTTTTATGCTCTGCTACCACAGGTATTAGAGTATATTGGCTTGAAATATATATATATATATATATAAATACATATATCAAATATCGCCCACCGTCATACACAAATATCGCGAAAGCCTCCTCAGACTGGCAGGAAAATTCCTTGACCTCGCCCACTAGCATCAGAAATCCAAATGGTAGATTTACAGATATAAGCTCCAGATTTAAAGGACACGGATCACTGATCATGCAACAGTCGAGCAACGTTCATCCACCCCTCTTCCCCTACCCCCACCAAGGTATAACACTGGAATCAGAGTATTACACAGTCGGTTACCGGATCGACGAAAACTTTCTCACTTGTTTTTTCTCTGCTGCTGACCAGCAGTCGCATTAAGTGAGACAGAGACAGAGAGAGAGAGAGAGAAAGAGGGAGAGATAGAGAGAGAGAGAGAGGATAAGATAGGTAAGCAGCGGGTGGTAGTCGGAGTTGGATTGGGAGTGTTGTAAACCGTGTCTGTCAATTCTGGCGACAATTATGCGCATGTTGCCAGCTTAAGCAGCCATTGTTCCTTTAGATGCTTTTTCATAAATTTAAATACAAAACATATTAAGTTTTATTGCATGGGGCTTAAGTTGTTGCCTTTGTCGTTTTGCTGTGTCATTCTCTCCTTCCTCGTCCCCTGCTCTACCACGCATACATACACATATGTACATACACATGTATACTTATGTCGAAATCCAGTGCGAAATTTAGTAACCCGCATGGGTTATGAACTTTTCTAGAGAAGCAGGCAGAGCAGAGGTTGGAAGAGGGCTGATCGTCGTGGAACTTTAGCTTGTTTTGGGGGATTCAAATTTATGCCCGTTGCTGTGGATTTCTTTTAATTATGTGTTTGCTAAGTGTGTAAGGCCCCTTAATCGGATAACGAATGGTACAATAAAGTAGTTGCGAACAAGCACATGACACAATGCCGTGGATAATGGACTGAATCAACAGAAAACGGACTAGTTGGTAATATTCTACATAAGAAGATCCATTTGTTTTTGTTTCTGATATATGCATATGTGTACCTAAATCTATATCTATATCTGTATCTTTATCTCTATCTATATCTACATATCCATACCTATATTTGAATATATTTATATTTCAAAATCTATATTGTAGTATATAACCAGGTATTTTCAGGGCAGGTGTTCATGTAGCCTACAAGAAGGGGTGCACGCGCTGGTTCCTGCTATATGATCGGTAATTGGTCGGGGTTCCTTAAAGTGTCTTGCGAAAGATATCCCGTGCGGTTATAGTTAAAACAAAATTACTGGAAAGGGGGAAGAGAGGAAAAAGGAATTGGACCAATCTCATAAAAAACAATTAAGAAGCTATAATCGAGTTAACTCGACTACGATATACCCTTAACCCAGTTATTAAATATATTCTAGTTTTATATGCAAATTTCCCTCTAAGATGATTTGCACTCAAATGTTCAGTTCTGCAAGTGCATTTCTTACAGAGTATTTTTACTCACAAGCCCGAACTGGCTGGCTACAAATACGTGCATATACAAACATACATACAGACATAGTAGTTATCGAGGCTCTGCAGAATACACACAAATATATTGACGCTAGCGTCGATTATCATGCCATCTCTTTCTCACTCATGCGCTCACCTATTTATATGCATACAGAAAATGCTTGCTGCTGCTGATAGAAATGAGATCAATATGAGAAAATATTTTCGACTATAACTTTGATGTTTCTTATCCGATCTAAATGAAATTTCGACAATTGATCAATAATATGTATATGCATATTATGTATAAATAAAAAGCCTCTGCCTCTTAATTTTGTTATTTATTGCTATCGGCAATCGAAATATATCGATAATTCAGAAAATGAGGCAGTTACTGATAAAATAAAGCAAACTTGATCTGCGCCTGGTACGCTAGAACTTACATTCCAAATTTGAAGTCTCTAGCTCTTATAGTCTCTGAGATCCACGTGGTCATACAGACGGACGGACGGACGGACAGACGGAGAGGGCTATATCGACTCGGCTGTTGATCCTGATCAATAATATATATACCTTATGGGGTGGGAGATGCTTTCTTCTGCCTGTTACATACATTTGCACAAAACCATTATACCCTTTTTTTAATAATTTTGAATAGGTTAAGGGTATAAAAATATGGAGGCGACACTTCTAAGCTGGACTGGGGTAATTGCCACAGCAGATGCCCGCCCTACCAAGATCGTCAGGCACTAAATCATAACAATATTTGATCATCCCTAAAACAACGACTACTGATTTCATCTTCTATTTAGTATGCGTTGTATGACTCCCAAAACGGAGTCAGAATATTAATTTAACAATATGCAAATAACAGGAATTCATTTATTTCAATTTTAGTCTATAACATTTCAATATTGTGCATTATTAGCAAATAACAAATTTAAATGATTTTGTGGCACTAAAAACAATTCCAACAAAATTAAATAAATTTTATGATCTAATGTAACACAAAATAAGAGCAATAGAATTTAATATTTATTATTTTAAAAAAATTATTACCAATAATATTTATATAACTGGACCTTTTAATTGTATTTATTTTGAAAAAAAATGTAGGTAGACAATTTCGATCGCTAATATAATAAATTAATTTTTGTCTTACCTATTTTAATTTTTAATATTTTTTGTAAGCCCATATTCAAGTTTATATTATTTAGTTAGGTAGTATATGGATATAATTTATGTTTCTTTCTTTAAATCGAAGAATAAAAAATGAAATACAAAAAATGCCTAGGGACAAAAGCAGAATTAGGGGAAAACAAAATTATTAATTTATTTATTTATATAAATCATTTTTTTATTTCATTTATGATTTATCTACTTATGTATATATGTATATATACTATATATATATATATATATATATATATATATATATACTATTTTAATACTATGATTAATTATTTATTGTTTTTCTTTTCATAATATTAATAATAATATATATTAATATTATATTATTTATGTTTTATTTACTTATATTTATTTAATTTTTTATACTCGAATGTTTAATTTCATTTGTGGGTTTATTCATTCATTTATTTTCGGCAGCATACTCTTGGACTGTGCTGTAATTCCAATTAGCACCCTAAAAGCCCACTTAGCTTTATCGCGCAGATCGTTATCTATTCTATTCTTCTATTCTATTGTATTATATTCTATTCTTCATATCTATGATGTCTGATGCTGCTCACCAACAATAAAATTTAAATAAAAATAAAAACCAAAATTGTGGATCAGATGCACTTATTTGAATATCCTCCACATCCAAAAGATCTTTTGCAGGCGGGGCATCTGGTTGGCTTGAGTTGTTAAATTTAAATAATAAAAATATTTATGTAGGCGAGTGTTGTAATTTTTTTTTTTTCTTCGCCTATTGTTTTGTTTAAAACAAATTTGTTAGCACCAATTTGACTCCATATTTGTCATATTTTGGTTTCACTTTAAATGAGCATTGATAATTTTAATGTGGGGTTTTCACTTAATTCTTTACTTAAAAATAAAAAAAAAAAAATATTTATTACACTATCAAAGTTTTGTGAATTATAGTTAGCCAAATTGTATGTATACATGCCGGGTCGTTTAAGGAATATTCAGACACTAGAAGTAGGGGAAGCGTTAATCCCCATAAGACCATTGTAGTGTAGCGGTGCCTGTACAGTGAAGCCGAGCTGGCGAAGCCTGTTGGCGATGGAAACTCCACTTGTTTGTGCAATTGTCTGAAGCCTCAGTTCCGTGATAAAAACACACTTTGTCTCCAGTAGGGTTTTTTTGTTGAATATATTTATTATATTTATTTATAGTTTTGTTTTCTTGTAACGTGCTTATTTGGCGGAGGCTTAGAAATCATTGTAGCTGATTTTATTTATGTTTAATGTCGATAAAAATAATTTTGCATATAATTCCCTCAAGAAATAATTTCTAATTGTATGTTGTACACGCACTTGCCCACAAGGAGATTATTTGTTGGTGGCTATTATATTATTTAATCAATAGGTACAAAAATTTGTTGGTTAGGCGTAACGTTTTATTAACGTAGACAAGATCACCACAACTTATACCTATATATATTCTTGATCAGGATCAGACACTGCTTTCATCTATTTTAGAATCTATTCAGAAAACGCACTCCAACTTCATTTATTGACGCCTTTAATTTATTTTGTAAATCCAGTTTCCCAGTATTTAACAATGGGGCGTGGGTGTCTTTAACATTGAATAAATGAATTATTAAATAAGCTGCAAGTGAGATCCCTTAATGAGACGAGATTTGCTCACTTCAGGCGTCAGTCTATTGATCACTTTCGCTTTCACTCTCGTCAGTTGGTGAACCCTGATGATGCAATATGAAGTGAACGGTCAAATTGGTCTTAAGTGCCATGATGTCCATGGGGATGGCGGCGCAGAAGGGACAGATGACCGGCGTTTTGTCCCAGTTATGCTCTTTGATCACATGCCGCTTTAACTCTTTTTCAGTGTGCCCCATCTCGCCGCAGAAGGGGCAAGTGAAGCTGTCGGCGTACAACACCTGTATATCATCATCATCATCATCATAAAAAAAGAGCTGGAGTGGAGCACGATCCAGCAGGCACTGGAACGGATGAGTGCTGTCGTGAGTACCCGATTCTTCCTTCTTCTTATAGCACCCAGCGCACAAATCGTAGTCGCTGCACCGCAAGCACTTGTAGCGGTAGTGCACCAAATCGGTTCCCTTGCACCCTCTGCAAATCGCTTTAGAATGCTTTTCCATTGCGTGTTCTGTGTGGATTTGAGCAAGTCAATTAACTATCGCCTATATTCATTATATTCAGCAGGTCTCAAATAGTCCTCTTTTGATATGCTACTTACTCTGCGTTTTTGATATTTTTCAATGCGAATTGATTTGTGACTGACCAGAATATTTTCGGAATGACTATTTCTTTTCAATGAGCAGATGTCAAAGCTTACTTGATTCTTCTGCTGCTGAGTTCGTGTTGATAGAGATGTCATCCAAATTACACGACTTGCCGATACTTCAGGTGGATCGATGTTCTTATCCTGATAATCGATAGCTTATTTTATGCGATGAATGAATCGAGGCTATCGTTTGCTCTTGTCAATTAATGCAAGCGCAACTCAGACAATTGTTCCCAGCTGCTTAGGTGCATTACTCGTAAATATGCAAAAGATTCACAAAAATACAGTTTTGTTCATATAGATGTATATATGTGTGTATGCATAGTCGTACTATGCTTAGTTTCCAGATAAGTTTGTTGGTCTGAGCCATAAATTGGACCAACATGAGAAACATAGAG
>JAWNLR010000096.1:7782500-7787500 GCA_035042205.1 Drosophila infuscata | reverse complement strand
TAATTGTTTTACGAGTTGCCTTTGGTCGTAGTTCGTATTATCCGATTCGCTCAACTTCTTTAGCTGCTCGTCCCACAACTACCCTGTATCTGTTGTTAAAGTTCACGTGAGTTATGCAAATTTTATTGATCAGCAAATTTGAAATGTGGAGCATTTGAAACCATATCAAAGTTTTTATTTATAAGCATCTCTTGCGGATTGTCTAAGCTTGTGGATCTGTGTTTGGTATTCAGGATATATGACAATCACAGCTGCTGCCAGGATACCTTCAAGTGGAGCAAACTCATTCAAAGCCTTCTTCGTCTCCTTCTTTTTCCTGCCTGCTTATTGCAATTTGCATCGTTGAATGTTTCATTGTGAGGTCACAGCATCTGGTAGCTTCTGTGGACGAGGATGGGTTTCGGCAGGTAATGCTGAGCGTTGTCATTGTCAATACATTGTTCACCGTTCGTTTGCTTCGGTGTCTTCTTGTTGTTGTTGTTGTTTTTGGCTGCCTGAACGTGTCGCCTCGAAAATAGCCGCTTGCAATTGATTACAGCAACACCGGTCGATGCGGCCGCGTGGCTGACCGCAAGTGGCCGTTGTTCATTGTCCATTGTCCATTGTCCACGGTCCTGTGTCCTGTGTCCACTGTCCACTATGCCTAGGCAAGAGAACTGACCATCCAACCAGCCGACCAGCAGATCCATTGGCGATTCTCCTCAAAAGCTCAAGCTAAAAGAGCAGAAATTCGCAATTGTATCCTTGTCAGCCAGGACAACGATTAAGCCTAAAATGCAGCATCCGTTGCCGCCGTCTGGCTCCCCTGTTTCATCCTGGTCGGGGGCTTGCTTGGCTGGCTCTCACTCCGGGTGTTACATAAGACGCATTGTCTGCTGCTGCTGCTGCTGCTGTTGCTGTTGCTGTCTGCGTTGCCTCCTCCATCGGAGGGAGCCAATGTAATTGGCTCGGGGAATAGGTGCAGGCATTGATAATCGGGTCGCGGCGGCTTTTAATCGAATTTCAAATCGAACGCAACCAAACCAATTAGAAGGAAATGCGTGATGTGTGTGTGTGTGTGTGTGTACGTGTGTGTTGATGTGTGTGTGTGTGTAAGCCATCAGGCGGATAATACAAGAGCGTCTTATCGCAGCGAGCTCAGCGCAGAGCAACAAAAATGATGGGCAACAGCAAATATTCATCGAAACCCCGAATATGCCATACTCTTTAAATACGTAATGTTTATACTTTTATACCAAAAAGGTATAATAGTACATTTTAAAGATAGAGTAACCAAACTTGGAAGGCAATTTGCTGGTAACCTCCTCCAAAGATTGCAACGTTCTATCTTGTTTTTTTTTTGGTTAAAACACAGTTTCTAACTATTATTTGATTTATGTTTGACATATTTAATTTATTTAGTTTATATATTTATTATTGATTGTAATATTGAAATAAAATTCAAACGAAAGTGAATTATAAAAATCTGCCTTCTGTATGGGACAACTTGGAGTAGTTCGATCAAGACTTCGTAAGTAAGAATTCGGCTACAGAGATTTAAGTGGGGGAGAGAGAAATACTGCCTGATGCAATAATTAAGTCTCTATAGCTGGTGGAAAAGTAAGGAAAATTTGCCTTTCACGATAAATACACTTAGTTAAAGTTGACTGACTGATTTACTATATACTTTCATCAATTGAAAGTTTCTGTTACGGTAACGTGGCCAAATAGTCAGTCAGCCTAGCCAGGGATAGGGTAGTCAAATTAATACCACTCAAATGCTGAGCCAGCAAAAAGCGAGCGATAAAAAATGTGAGCTTTAAAATGACAACAGCCACTAAAGGTGTGCACTGTGCACTGTACGGGAGGGGGAGCAGGGTGCAGGGAGCAGGGAGCAGAATGCCACAGAGGCAGTGGATACGTATTAACCGGACAGGCGACAAGGGAAACAGGAATGGCAACAGCAGCAGCAGAAACAACAACAATAAAAGCCACGCCGAGTGGAGCCAATTGCCAAAAACTGTAGGCAAATTCATAATGCGTAGGTGCTGCTTGGTTTGCTTGGTTTGCTGGGTTTCCTGGGTTTGCTGGGCTTGCTGGGCTTGGTGCCGTGCAGTCTGCCGCTGCCACAGGCGAATATGTGTCATGAGCCATTTAAGCTCATTACGGGCATCAATTTGGGACGCAAAAATTATGCTCTAACCTTAAGTGGTTGCCACTTGCAGCGCGAATTGAAGCGGGAGTATTGGTGTGTGTGTGTGTGTGTGTGCGTGTGTGTGTGTGTGTGTGTGTGTGTGGTTGGGTGCACTTGGAAAAATATGTACGTCATACCAACAACAAAATTAATTTGAACTTATGAATATAAGAAAAACATGTAAGAGTTTTATGTATGTTATTTTATATTACATATCAGGTATTCATACAAAAAATAATATAATAAAATATTTCAAAAGTTTGCTAAGAAAGAAATAAACTCACTGAAAACGCAGACTTGGTAATCTGAAGAAGATTTTTGTCAATTTTTCTGAGTGTACATTTTTTCGTTGTGGCAGAACAAATTTGCTTGTGAGCGCAAAAAAAAAGTGGTAAAATTGTTAATTTTAAGCTACTTGCAAACTGTTAAATTGCTGCGTGGCAAAAGTTGTTTGCTGCGCGGCACTTTTATTTTCATTTGGCACAAAATGCAATTTACACGTTTTTTTCTTTTAGCTGAAGGTGTCAGTTGGCAGGCGACAAGTGGCAGGTGGCAGGTGGCAGGTGTCACTGGTATGAGTTCTATAGAGTATAAGCGATTTGTGTTCCCAATTCTCCTGACAAAAGCTGCGAGCTGAACTAAACCAAACTAAGCCAAACTAAGCTAAACTAAACTCTACTAATGTAAACTCCACTCACAAATTGATTTCAAATTTGAAGTTGGCTAAAAATGCTCTCAGCAGCAGCATTCTCGCACTTTGTAGCAGATACAATCCACATGCACACACTTTAACACACATACACACACACACACACACACACTTAGGAGCAGTTATATAGCCCATGGATGGCTATATATTGTGGTCATGTAAGAAAAGGCAGCAGAAACAGAAACAGGACCAGAAACAACAGCAGCAGCTGAAACTGAAGAAGAAATCCATAAAGCGCAGCAGCCATAACAAAAACGCGAAATGAATTTCACTTGAAATGTGAAAACATAAAAATTGTTTATGACTTCCGCTACGTTAACTGTATATGCGTATAATACATATATATATACATATATATATATATATATGTATATACTCAGCACAGCTGAGTGGGACCTGTTTTCGTGCTTGTGTTGGGATCATTCGATGCCTCAAGCACTTTTGCTCAACTGTGACAAACGCTGTTTGCATATTCAAATCTCAATAATCCTATTTTATTGATTTGGAGATAATCGCTGCTATATGATTTTGTACCAGTTTTCAATTTATTCTGATTTCCCACGGATTGAAACGATTTAATTTGGCATCATTTTGACAACACTAAGCCACACAGGGAATACCTTATACCCTTGCAAGGGATATTTTATTTTGACGAGAAGCTGGCAAACGCATTATTCTTGATTGGTATCAGTTTATTTTTTGTCACAACCGGGCGAATCGGGTATATAGCTGCCATATGAACGAAGGAATAGTTTTTGTATGTAAAAGATGTATGTTTAACCAGAAATCCGGACGAAATTCAACAGGTATGCGTGCGCTTATGGTCCTATCATTTGAACACATAATCATTAGGATCGAATTACTATATCACATAGTTGCTCCTGTCCGGTCGAGGAACGATTTCTTGTATAAACAACTTTTTTGTGTAACCAGTTATCCTAACTAACTATTGTCCTCCTAACATTTGGACACAAAATCATTAAGGCCTGACTAATACTACTACTTGTATCTGCCATGTGAGAGATCGATCGAATAAAAATAGTACCTGGTTCACTCTCTCTCTCTCTCTCTCTCTCTCTCTCTCTCTCCCTCTCTCTCTTTCTCTTTGTCCCTATCTCCATCTGTCGCATTGTTAGCCTGTTTGCGTTTCTGCTGTGCTTATACAATCTAAATCCACTGTCGGATTTTGAGTTCAAGTTATTGTTTGTTATTTATTTGATGATATGCTTGAAGTGCGTTTACACGCATGTTGACATAAGCTGGCTGCTCTGAACGTCGCTAAAAGGGCTCCAGCGACTTAAGTGTAGACGTCGCGACGTGGCAAGGACTCGTCTTTGTGTCGCCGACAAGCACTTTAGAATCCACAGCATGAGCAATGAAGATGCTTTCCGATGTCAGCCAGTCGACAGAGCTGGTTGTTGTGGTGTTGCTGGTCCTAATGGTGCTGGTGGTGCTGATGGTGTTGATGGTGCTGGTGGTGCTGACTGCTTAGTGATTGCATAGCCAAAAAACCGAAAAACCGCACACAGAACGCACACAAAGATGCAGAGGGACAAAGCGCAACACGTTTCGCTGAAGCTCATTAAGTTTTCCCCCTTTCCATCCCTCGCCCTCTCTCTCTCTAACTCTCGCTCTGTGTGTGTGTGTGTGTGTGTGTGTGTGTGTGTGTGTGTGCTGCCCCAAAGTGCCGCAACTTAAAACATAATGCAAACAAAATGAAAATGCGCCAGCGAGCACAAAAACAAGAGCGCACCAAGGGAAGAGGTTGGTGAATGCGGCAATGAACAAGAAATAAACGCAGCACAAAAGAATTTTTAAATATTGTGCAAAAGCAACGAAGCTGACCATGACAACCAAGCCAGGCCAGAAATGAAAGGACAGCCAACAGCTCCAGCTGCCAAGTCCAGCTGCAACACCAGCCAAAATGTGGGCGTGTTCTAGATGGGGCAGCTAACTAACTAAGCACGGGGCGCCTCACGCTCTCTGCCTTCTACAACACATTGTTTTTTGTGGCGCTCTTAATTTTTCGCCAAATGGAAATGAACTTGTATAGCTCAATGTTTACAAGCAAGCTGCTAAAATTAAGCGGGGAAATGAAAGAGAAAGACAGAGAGAGAT
>JAWNLR010000096.1:7730000-7777500 GCA_035042205.1 Drosophila infuscata | reverse complement strand
TTAAAGTGGCAAAAAAACCGAATGCAATCGCAAAACACGCAAACAGCAAAAATGGCAAAAAACAGTCAACAGGCAAAAAAAAACAGGGCGGACTCCGGGCACAGCAGGGGCGAACGGTGTGGGCGTGGCGCTTCAAGGAAAAGAAACAATGCAATGCCCGCAAATGCAATGCAACGAAAATGGCAAACGACAAATGACAAATGACAAAAGAACACAGCTGAGCTATAGCTATATATGTACATACGTATATAGTTATAGTTATGCATCTGCTCTGCTCCCATCATGCTGGAGACAGGTACACAGACTTCCTAAATTAAACACAAGGTGTTTCGGAAAAATCTTTATTTCGATTCCGAAGCTCAGCTTATCGATTCAGTGTGTTTGAATTGCTATCTCCGTATATATGTTCTACCAACTGGCGTCTGATCTAAATTTCTGCTCCGGAAGCATCGTAACAAAGATGTGAACATAGAAAATTAAACATTCAGGAGTCATAATACGAGTATCGCATTCGGAAATCCATTTGGCATGTGGCAACTACGAAAAAATAACATAAATTTGTTGCAAACAAGGCGAGGCGAGGCACACGAGGGTAATAATTTTAAAATTGCTGTTTATTTACAATTACAGTTTATTTGCCAGTGCGCGCAAACCAACAAAAAAAAAAAATAAAATCAAAATACAAGCAACATACATTTATATATACATACATAAATATATGTATTTATATTTATATATAATAGCTGCGTTCCAATTGAGGCACTGGATTAAGCGTGCCTTTCTTTCCTAAACTTAATGAATTTCGTTTGGATTGGGATTAGATTGATTTATTGGCGACAACGTGAGATGAAAATTGGTTTTGATTTGAAGCAGGATTTGTTGTAGTCATGATGTACACGTGTCCGAGAATAATAGCCGTGAAAATGTATTGGCTCCAGCATGAGAAGAAGCCACGAGAGTGCGCTGAACGTGAAAGTCCCAAATACATAATTCCTTGCAATGCCTTTGCTTGAATGACACACGGTGGCATTCCTGAATCTGTCCTTTTGTCACTTGCAGGAGAGCAGCCTTTCTCCAAGGTTCTGATTTGCAAGGTAAATTAAAATAAGTTAAACTCGTGGCAAGAAATATGCAGGGACGGTCGGATCAGTTCACTTTACTGTTGAAACGACCTGTCGAAAGACTAGATTTTATATGATAGATCTTTTTTCTTTAACCAAACTCATGAGTTTTACTTGTTATTCTGTTCTTCACAACAAAGTTATCAATATCAGATGTTGCTTTCAAACAAACAATCCGCCGACTTTTTAAATTCATAGTGATGTTTTGAAGTCGCCCGGTTCCCATTCCCATCTGCAAGGGATGCCTGTTATTTTTTAATTACTGCGACCTATTAGATCTATTGTGCCCCCTTCTGAGCTTATAGCTCCTCCATCAACACCCCATCCTGCACGAATGCTGGAATCCTTGTTGGGTTAAGGGCTTCTATGTCCTTGGTTCCGATAACATTCATCCGTAGGATGATGCATCTTTTTCATGTTAAGGCGACACATTCTGCAAGGATGTGCCCTGAGGATTCCTTCTCGTTTTCACGAAACCTGCAGAGTTCGCTGCTATAGATACCTAGCCTTGTTAGGTGACTTCTTAGTTTATAATGTCCTGTCAGTACACCGGTGAGTATCCTAAGCCTATTCCTTACCATAGTTATTACCTGCTTAAATCGTTTTTGATGATATCCACCCGGAAAACATCTTTCTTGTCGGAGTCCTGGTGTCTCTGCCCAGGTCCGTTGGACCCTCTGTCTTTCTTCGTTTCTCAGTTGCAGCCGTATTGTTTGTCTTCCTATGCCACAATGCTGTTCTGGTCCTGTTATGGGTCTCTCTGTCACCATTCTTGCATGCCTAAGATAGTCGTTCCTTTTTTTCTACTGGGTGATGACAATATACCCATGGAGCCCGCAGATAAGACTATGGAGATTCACCAAACTGAAATCCATTGTCGCATTTAAATTCACAGTTAATGTTGAAGATAGCTTAGACAGAGTTACAGGTCGCGATTGTGATAATAATTATTGTAGTAATAATAATTAAAATATTTAACTCATGTTTTTGTTGATTGTGCCAAACTTATAAAAAAAAATTGATAGAAAACATCAGTCAGTCTGTATTAATAGAGAAATGTTCAGTTGTTTATATAATTATTTGTGTTTTTTGTCTGTCATAATAATAAAATAACAAATATATAATTTGCAATTACAAATTATGCAGATGTATTTACAGCCATTCTTAATTGGTAGGAATCAATAAAAACAATACATGAATGACAGAGATCAGGCTTACAAGCTTTATTTGAAATGCATTTAATGTAAGCTTCGGCGACACATTTATGCACTCGATCCTTGGATTTATTAACAAGGATTTCGATGAAATATTGCGGATTGTCGGAAGGGGGGGAGGGGATGGGAGTCGTGTATATTCATTCATGGTGAATGTTTATTAATTATATTCATAAGCAAGCGCACCATTTGCTCGCCCCTATTTATTTATGCTATTAACCATTTCACTTGCATTTGCTGGCCATATCCGCAAGCAGCATTAATTCGGCTTTGCATTAAGCAATTTTATTATTGAATTTTAATTAATTTAACGAATAACGAGCAAAAAACGTCAAAACCAAAATACGAATGTTTCATTTGTGCTACACAGTGCAAAAATTTCCCATTACAAATAGTAAATTCAACCATTCTGCGACATAAACCTTATTTTCCCCATTTTGTCGGAAAAATTATTATTAGTATTATTTTCTCCGAACACCTATTTGGATTTCAACATATTTACATAATTAAATTACAAATTAACATATACTTGAAGGTCAAAATATTGAATATTATTATATTATTTCATTTTATTTTAATTTTATTTTTATTACTCACGTTTGTTTCATTTTAATATTTTTGTACATTTTATTTTATTTAAAATACATTATTTTCAATATATTATTGCACAAGTGTCTTTTACCAAGGAATAGTAAACATATTTATATCCAATTATGTTAATACATATAAGAAAAGAAATCAATATATGAACATATTGTTGAATTAAAAAAAAGAAAAATTCCCGTAATGTTTATAGAAATCGGCTTCGTTTATTTCGAATTAAGTGCTTTACACAACTGATAAGTCCACTGTGCGCCTTGCATTGACACACAAAAACCAAAACAAGACAAAAAATAGTATAGGTATATATATATATATACATATATACATATATATATATATATATATATATATATGAGAGAGAGAGAGAGTGGAGGAAGAGGAATAGTAGAGAGGGATGTAATTAATATTTGCCCTATAGAAGCAAATAATTACTGTAATCTTATTTCAACATATGTCCATATTTTATGTGCTATATATACATATACATACAGTGTCTGGCAGCTTATTTGGAACGGTGTCTAGCATAAATGTTAATTGCCTGCCATAAGCTCATAAATCATTATTTTTAAAACATTCCAAAGACCGATGACAGGTACATATATTAACCGACAAAATGAATATATTAACCCATGAAACTTGGGTTTCCCCACCTGCTTGGTAGGGTTATGTAAGAAGTACCTCTTTTTGTGGCAGCTGGTTACTTGGAATAGTTACATTATGGACATTGGGTGCCATAAAACCCGGATTTTTTCGTCAGGTTGAATATTTTTGGTTTTAATAGACCAATACTCCGTACTTAGTTTAGTTTTTTTCTGCATTTCGAGTGCAACAAGCCAGCAAGGACTATTGGCAAACGGACTACCGTTGGAACACTTTAATATCTGATAATCAAATCGCCTTATAGCTAAAATGGTCAATCTAAGCACCTCGTCGACGAAAATTGGATGGAGGGCAAGGGCGGAGTGGCACCAAACAAGATTTTCACCGAACAGGACGAGCGGAGGATCATCAAGAAAACAAGGAGAAATATTAAGCTATCGGCCCAAAAACTGACTCAATAGGTACAGGATGAAATACGAAAGAAGTTCATTGTGCTCCAGGTTTTTCGCAACTATGACTTGAAGGCCCGAGTACAACAGAAAATGCAATTAATAAGCTCAGAAAATAGAGGGGCTAGGATGACCTTCGCCAAAATCCACTTGGCATGAGTCCAATTTCCAAATGATATGTGACGATAGTAAAATACGAAACTGGATCCCAAACACTTAAAGGCAACAGTCAAGCATGGCGGAGGAAGTGCCATGGTAAGGGTATTTATCTCGGCAGCCGGAGTCGGAAATTTGTTGTTTATTGAAACAACAATGGACAATAATGTGTACTTTCTGGGCTCTGCTGGAAAATAACATCCGGAATTTCAACATATCCAGCAAACAAGATCTCAAAAAATGCTCTGCTGGGAAGTGGAGCAAGATCAGCCCAGAAACTATCCGGAAGCTGGTGTCTTCCATGAATAATAGGTTAAGTGAAGTTGTTAAGGCTAACATCCCTATTTAAGCTTTTACACGCCAAATATGTAATTGTTTTTTAAGACTGTTCCAACTAAGCTGCTATATGTATTTTTGACTAATTTTAATTAATTAATTAATATTTTAGTATAAACTAAAGTTTCTTTTTCAAATGTGATATAACATTAATTGGCATTTAAGCATATTCGTTTTTTCCTTGTTTAAACTTTATAGCAATTTACAATATTTGCTAGACACTGTTCCAAATAAGCTGCCAGACACTGTATATAGATTGGTGTGATATTTTGTTGGGAATGTTCTTAAGATACAGAAGGTCGGGCCAACAGCATTCACGGTTCACCCCCGCACACACATCCCCAATTCCAACGAAATTTTTGGAAGGTATTGCTTAGCGGGGACGGGTTGCCTTATTAGGAACTCTCCGTCACTCGCCGCTCAGTTTTGCGTTTTCCCAGATCATTCGGAACGCCTATGATGAGCTGAGTAACTTCTAAAGTAGTCAAGTCCTGTCCAACTGTGTCGACTCAAAGATATCGATATTATTATGATTACCACAGAAATGTATATTTATTGTTTGTTTTTTTTTTTCGTGGTCAAGAACGAAAAAGTTTGCTCAAAAATCAAAGCACCACTTTCAACCCAGAAATTAAGTACACTGAGATTCACTATAAGTATATATTATGTATTAATGTATTATTGGTTATTCATTGTTTTTATTGAATACAGCCTGCTATCCAATTAAGTGCTAAATATATATAGTGTACACAGAGTATATAGGGTATACAGAGCTAATAGCAATCTGAACCACTGCAATCCAGTCTAGAGTTTTGCCCGGTAACGTGGATAATCAATGTTGAAAATTAATTATACATAATTCAACACAGTTCGAAACGGAAAATCAGTGCAGCTGCAAGCGCACAGCTGAATGAGCGACCCAACCAGCCGGTAAGCCACCAGAACAGCAGAACAGCAGAACGGCAAACCCACCATCAGTTGCAGCTGCAACACCGGCAACAGCATTGGCTTCAACTTGCCCCTCGTTTACCCACACGCTCTAATTAGCTAAGCGAGGCGTGGGCACTTGCTCTGCGGTTCTATCTGTCTGTTTGTATGTGTGTGAGTGAATGAGTCCATGTATGTGTGTTTGTGTGTGTGTGTGTGTATGTGTGTGTGCGTGGTTATATCTGTATGTATGTGTTTGGGGCAGCGGTTGCATCTTTTGTTAAATCCAGAGCAGCACTCAGAGTGTTGCCGGGACAACATCGCCGGGGCTGTTAAATTTTTTTATGAGACGGCTGCACCCCAAACACCAACAATAACAATAACAACAACAACAACAACCCCACCAACAACAACAGAAATGTCCAATTGCATTTGATCGGCACTGAGATTATCTGTAGTTGGACTGATGATAATCTATCTGAGATACAAATCAATCTGAGGACTGTTGTCTGTCAGCAAAATAAAACAATTCAATTTATTTGCAGAGTGAACAATCCGAAAGGAAAATGTTTCTATGGGGAAAGGAAAATACACATTCAACGACAATGAATATATAAATACAATTTATTTGATATATATTTAAATATGCATTTATTCAATTTCAAATTGTTTTCAGAAGAAGAACAACTTTAACAGAAATGCTCTGAAACTGCCTGAGGCTATATAATTGATCGTATCTGAAAATGCTCAGATTTGTGGCAATAATGAAATACCCTATGCATATGCAGAGGCCAGGGTACTATTTACCGCCACGCTGCCTGACACGGTTATGTTGCATTCAATCCATGCCACTGGCTGCTGCCACGGAACAGGATTTTGCTTCAGTGAAAACCGGGGTGGATGTTGGGCTGGGCTGTGTTCGCGATGTTTATTCTGGCTGTTTGTTGCATGGTCATTCCCCGTGTATCTATGTAAATGCATCTGCTTCTTTATAACGGTAATTAAATTGCAGCTACCATTTGTTGCTGCTGCCTCTGCTGCTGCTGGCATTGCGAATGAATCGAGCGCTAGCCTAAAAGTAGGCAATGTTTTTTTGCTGGCCAATTGACAATGTGAATCGCGCTTGTGGAGAACAATTTAACACGGTAACAATAAGATGGACAGGACAGAGAGAGAGAGAGAGAGAGAGAGATAGACTATCATTTCAGGCAGCTTAACGCTAGAATGCGTGGCGCATTTCTTAATTGCTTCATAACGAGAATTGGGACTGGTGTTGGGGGCATTTGCTTAGGCGTCAATGTCCAGAATTCGGATGAAAGTATGGCTTACACTTTAGACCACCTTCCATGAAAATATGCAAGTGTAGATGTATTTGTGCATTCAGTAACTGCATGTAAAATTGGACAAAATTTCTGGTGTTTATCTTTGGGAATTGCACTTGAGATTTGCACTAATGGACACTGAACACATTGCCCAACCCGTTGGCTCTCTATTCTGTGCTCGTCCGCTCCTCCACTCGTCTGTTGTTGGTTACATTGCTTGCCCGGCTGGCATCACTTAGCTCAATTGCGTAAGCTAGCAAACTGGTGCATAATTTGAATGCATTATCAGCATGATAATTATCATCATTAATTTCACAGTGGCAGTATTTGAATTGTGGCAGCATTCGAATTCGACATACTCTGGAACTAAATGCAAGGGAATTGAATAAGCATAGGCTGAATTCTAGCCCAGAGAGAGAGAGAGAGAGAGAGAGAGAGAGACATGGAGGGAGAGAGATATGTAATAACAAGAGAATTAATCAAAATGATGCTTCGCAAGTTCCGCTTCAATGCTTCAGTGCTCCAATGCTTCAATGCTTCAATGCAATATTAGGAACTCGAAATAGCTGCTAGCCGAGGACAGCCCACTGTGCACTGTGGAATATGTGGGCACAGCGCATGAGAAATAGGCAACTGCCAAAATTCGACAATAGTCAGGACAGTGAGGGGTGAGGGGGAAAACGGGGGCGAACAGCAGCGACGAAGATGATGTTGTGGGCGAGAGTGGCAGCCATAGCTACTTAGAATGGCCGCAAGCTGTTGACAACAGTTGGCCAAACTGGAAATCCAGCTGCTGACTGACACAAGCGGGGGGTGCCGACAGTGGCAGGGGGTGCCAGTGCCACTGCCAGTGCCAGGAGTTGGGCTGCGGCAATTGCAACTTTGCTTAACTTGATCGTTGCTGTAAACCAACGAGTGTTAAGCATTTTAATTGCAGGCATTAATTTAGACATGGCTGAAGCGACAGATATTCCTGCACTTGTCGTTGTTTTTGCTGTTATTGTTGCAGTTGCTGTTGCTGTTGCAATTGTTTTTGTTTTTGTTTTTGTTGTCTTTTGTCATACTTGCACCTGCAAGCAATTTGGCTGTATGTATCCATGTGTGTGTGTGTGTGTGTGTGTGCGTGTGTGTGTGTACGAATGCGTAATCAAAAGTGCCTGGGCATAATAAATAATTGCTCTATACATTTATAAAGCTGGCAGCTTAACACAGCCAGACGCAGGCACACAAAGGCACTGGGGCAGACAGACAGACAGACAAACAGATAGACAGACGGACAGACAGACAGACAGACAGACAGACAGAGAGTAAGTCTGTTAGTCGCAGCAACAGAATTTGTCTCTCTTCGTTGGCATTTAATTAAAACGCATGCAATTTATGCAAAACTATTGACGGCAATACACTTTTAGCAGGCACTGTTGCCCATTGCATTGATACCGAATTATTCGTGAGTATCTTAAATGGAATTAATTAGACGCGTACCTTTGTAACTCATAAATTATACATAAATTAATATAGTTATCATTGCATTTCAAACATATTTTCAAAGTGACATTCACAATTTAATATTTAGTGCATGACAAATTTCTCGATTTATTTATTTGAAATATTTCTAATACTCTCAAAGTCAAAAACTATCTCGATTATATTTTCTTGTTGTCCAGACTTTGAGCGACTCTTATCCTTTGAAAGGGTATCAACACATCGGCTGGGGCTGTTGCTTTAACTGAGAAAGTGCTGTAGTCATCATATTAGAATGCAATTATGCAATTGCTTTTATATTGTAAGGATAACAAATTCGCCCCCCCCCCCCCCCTCACCCATTTCAGGTTATGCATAATTTATAATACGACACACATAAACAAACATATGGATGATATATGTATGCATAAGAGTATTTTATATACCATTTCGACTAAATGCTGAAACGCCCACAGCTTGATGCATCGATGCGTTCAATGTGGCATTTACAATTTATTACGCATACGACCTGTTCTTCTTGTTGTTGTTGTTGTTGTTGTTATGGTTGTTGAATGTGGGTGTGGGTGTGGGTGTGATTTAAATTGAGTTTCGTGTCGGAACGCCGACGATTCTGTTGACGCCATTGGGCGCTAGGTGGCGCTGTCGCTGTCGCTGCCGCTGCTGAACCGATTAATGTGCCAGCCCCAAAAGCAGGCAAAACACGCTTGAACAAAAGCACAAAAACCAAAGTTGAGCTTGCACAAGGGCCAACTTCAGTATGCGGCAGGAACTTTGGCCTGGCACTAGTTCGCTGCCAGCCTATAAATGTTGAGTTGTCCTTTTGCTGGCAGTTCTGAGCACACACTTTACCGCTCTGCTCAATCGCCCCTTCCCCTTCCACCCACTCAATTGCCCAGGAGCCTTCAGTCTGCAACTCTTGCTGTGGCCAAATACGAAAAAAAAAAAACAATTTTACAAAAAACTTAGAACCGGCAGGTTTTTGCGCGTCTCCATCTACGTCGTCATCGCCTTTGTGCAACTTGACAAACTAAAAATGAAAAAAGTTTCCTATGCCGTCGTGTTGCAAGAGGCGCCTTTTTCAATATCCTTTTGCCAGTTTTACCGCAGAAACCGGCAAGCGTCCAAAAATAGCACAAAATATTGCAGGAAGTCAGCCCGAAGCGATGGCTCGACATATTGATTTTGCCACGTGTGTGTGTGTGTGTGTGTCTGAAGGTGTAAGTGTGTGCATAACAATAGCAGGACAATAACATTTAAGCTGGCCATGACAATGCCGATGCCGATGGCGATGGCGATGGCGATGGCGATGCCTGCCAGTCAAGTTAAGTCAAGGTGAATCTGCGAATCAATAACGCTCTCTTAGAAGATTAAGTTGTGTGGGGCCATTGGCGGCGTGTGAAGGGCGGAGTGGGAGTGGGAAGGGGGATCAGCCTAACTAGAAGTGGAAGAGCAACAAGCGCTGTGTAGGTGATAGGGTTTTAGATCAAATCTGCAAGTATTCATAAAGTGAACATCATAAAATGTGTGGAAACCCATTTGTGTAATCTCCTCCTCTTAATGGAATTTGGAGCTCTGTTCCTGCAAATATATTGCCCCAAAAATGCACTCTAAGCAGCCATAAGTTTGTCATGACTCCAGAATATTATTATATTTAAGTGTGGAAACACGATTCCTACTCAAAACTTAAATAAGATAGAGCTCGACTAACAGCTGAGCTGAATCCTGCACTTAAATCTATAGTAGGCCAGCTGATGGTAGTTTGTTCAACATGAAAATACATAATGGGTAACAAAATTTGCGATCTTAAATGTTTCAGTTGATCAACAGTATGCCAGGGTATATACATATATCTATACAATTGTGTCTTTAATTGCCTTTGTTCGATTTGCACTTATATTCACAAGACGGGTGACGGGTTATCAATACAGTGAAATTAACTTGATCTGTACTTAATAACGAATACTTTTAACCCATATTTGACGTGTCGGGTATTCATAGTCTCTGGGATTGGTCTCTATGAGTGTAATTTCACCTTAAAGTTCAAGTACAAATTATACCCACAAAAATGCTAGTTGGGTCGAGTAAGAATTGTTGACGAACAGCCAAGTCGATATAACCTTAGATCCGCTTGTCCCTGTGTCTGTCTGTTGCCTGAGAGCACAGAGGTAGTAATTCATTTGCCCATTATTTACCTGCAGATGAGGATTAGCATCTTTGAGTGATGGTCTAAGTGTTTCGCTTAAAACAGAGCATTTTTTGCGATCATAGTTCGCGATCTCTGCGCTGAACCGGAGCTATAAGTCACCGGATGATTGTTGATCTTCGGCCAAGAGCTCTTCATGTTTTTGTTAACTGCTTATTCTTTGTATGGCCAAATCGGCAGCTGTGATTTGCTGACCTCTGTTGGGGTCAATGGCGCGACAGTTTTGCGTATTGCGGTTTGCGGTTTGCGATTTGGGCAATCGAACGAAACCAGTTTGGCATTTGGCAACGCGTTATTGCTCCGTCGCGACTCTGATCTGTTCTGGGCAACATTAATTTCTTGGCCATGACAGGCCCAAAATAATACAAAGAAAAAATCCACAAAAAACAAGAGAGACTAAAAGACCACAACACCAGCAACCAGCAACCAGCAACCAGCAACAAGAAAGCGCCTCGAATTCCCTAGCGAATGTTGGTGGCGTCTCGCCATTTATGCGTAATTTGCCAATTTACACAAATTCTGTTTTGGCCTTATTGAATAAGCGGCTAAAACGCAACCTTTTGCGTGGTGCTTGTGCCGATTTCTCAAGGCGTTGTATGTTGTATGTTGTGTGCTGTGTGTTGTGTGTTGTGTGTTGCATGTTGTGTGCTTACATTTGCTTTAACGTTTACGGTTACGGTTACAGTTACGGGTTCACGAGTGCCAGACATCCTTGAACTTGCCACAGCCACGGTTTTGTGCTCGCACATCTTGTCTGCATTTTATTTATATAAACTGTAAGCCAAGTCGTTGACTTCTACCTGGACACCGGCTGTGTCTAAGGCCACGGCTGCGGCTACTCCGAAGTCGACCGACCAGCCTTGTCCGGAATAGGTTATCAGTTGTTTTCAAAGGGAACGGATTGCCGGTTGCCATTTTGTTACATGTGTGTGTGTGTGTGTGTGTGTGTGTATACGTGTATGAACGTGCAACGTGGCAGTCTTTGGGTTCACTGCCATCTTAACGGTGAGCACGAAGTTAGCCATGAGTTATGCCCGCGAATTAAAGTCAAATTTAAGACCGCCTTGAGAATGTCGCGTCTGAGATGGCAATCAGATTTTAAAATCGCTTCTCTTATTCCTCGAATAAAGCACGCACTTTTCTCGTAAACCCCAAGCTAATGAAAACCGGGGAGTTTGACTATAATTTTGTACAGCCACTCAAACATTGCCCCAGCTATTAGTTGTGGCATAATTATTTTCTCAACCCATTGAATCAGCCATATTTAGCTATGGCTTAAAGTCGTGCCATATAACTTTACTACTGTTTTCCGATTTGTTGACAAGATTTTTAGCTTAAATTGATAATAATATTTATTTATGTATTCATTTGATATCAGTCGAATTAATTATAATCTGTTTATTGTAAATACGCACAGTACTTTTCATTCATTCTGAAAATACTTAATTTGTAAATAATTTAACTTCTTTGTATAAATATGGCATCAGCTTTCAAAGAGCTTTTCATATTTTCAATAATGAAAATAAAGTCGGTATAAGAATAGTGATAAAAAGGTTGCATACAATAATTCTGTTATTCTGTTATTCTTTTATTTAAGTTCTTTCTTTCTTAGAATTAAATTCCTTTTATATACTTTGGTGTCTTGGGCCAGCCACAAAATTTAATTTAAAATGCACTTTCTTTTTACATTTTACACAAAAACAAAAAATTAAAATAATATTAAGTGAATATGTGAAATTCAAATTGCGAATATCAACAATTCCATTATTTTGCATATATTTTGCAAAAACATTTGTGGAGAGGAATTTTCACATTTCGCTGGAGTTTTTCCCCTCGTCTCTAAGAATTTAACTCGTTAGCGGTTTTTTACCAATTTTCATTTATTGCTTTTCATTCAAACACTTTCATCTTGTAAAAAGTTGGGCAACTCACTCTAAAAACAATGAAAAAAAATAAGTAAACTTAGAAGTAGCAACAAAAAACCAAAGTTTTCATTGGCCAACGTTTGACGACTGCTTTTGGGCCGTTTCATTTGGGTTCTGGCCGCTTTGTGAGCTGCGAAGCTTTTCGATGTTAGCGCTGCTTCTGTCGCTGCCTCTGCCGCTGCTGGCTTTGCCTGTGTATGTGACGATGCCGCGTCTTCTTCTTCTTCTGCTGCGGCCTGCGTCGCTGGCCATACGATCGAGTCTTGGTGTTTGGCCGGAAGCGGTGCTTGGTGCGTTGGGTAATCCGCTTCTGGGCGCCTTCGTCCTCCAGGTTTCGCCAGCGTCGCGTGTTGGTGCCATTGACGACGGTCGTTGTTGTTGTTGTTGTTGTCGGGGTGGTGGGCGAGAGGGTGCTGACATAAGTGGGACTCGGCTGTGGCACCACAATGATATTGTCACGTGCCGGCTCGGGGGGGAAAAGGTTGCGCCACAACATAAATTTCTTGAGCAGATCTCGCCCATTGCCGTTCTCCGAAGCGGCAGCAGCACTGCGACCCATGCTTTGTGGCAGACGATACCCTGCACATAACAAGAACAGGATGTGGTTTAATTAATAGTAATAGTACGTACATAATACAGCAACTATGTTTCTTGCACACCCGTTCTTAAGGCCTCTATGTCAGCCACATGCAGCAGAAACAGCGCCAGGATGATACCTGCTCCAGCTCCAGCTCCAGCTACAGCTCCAGCTTTAGCACCTGCTCCTACTCTGGCTTTGGCTCTGGCTCGAGCGTTTGTTGTCATCATGTTTGTTCTGTGCGAATGTTGGGCAGTGGAACGGGTCTTTTATAGATGTGGTGCGGGATGCAATTAAAAAGTTTCACCCGAAATCTAATTGCGGGCTTGCGTGCATGACGATGAATGGATGAATGAATGAATGACTGCCTTGACATGGTATCATTAGAAGAGCTTTTGGGCTGGGCTGCAGGCATGGCTGTCGGGCACGTAAATCAAGCTATGAGTTCTACACACACACACACACACACACACACGCACAGTCACATACCGACAGGCATATGTGTGTGAGCACACATACAAACAGGGAGTATCTTAGGCACTAGTGAAAGTTGTAGGCACAGTAAATCAAATCTAATAAACTCGACAATAAACATGCACACATAAATCTCGGTAGGCGGCACGAACGAAAAACTGGCAAATCAAGTTGCAGGCCAAACAACTATGCACACACACTCGCACACACACACACACACACACACACACACACACAGAGGGAGACTGTTGTATCTGAGAGATACAATACTTATGGCTAGCTAAAGCAACAGCCCAAGCGTGTTGTATAAATAAATAAACGAATTTATATTTTCACAGCCAGCCTCTCTATCTTCAGTGTGTATGTGTGGCATATTTTTTTTATGCACATATTTATATATTACATGACCACTTTTGCGGCCATATCCCTTACACTTGGCATCACATCGTATCGCATATGGGGCAGAGATAGTGTCAGTGCGTGAGTCGGCCGCACTGGCAAATAACTTTAACATAATTCACTTAAATCTTTTTGGTTTAATCTTGAAAGTGTTTCTTCACCCAAACACTAAGCATATCCCTCTCCCACACGGACTGACTGACTGACTGACTGATTGACAGACAGACAGACAGACAGACAGACAGACAGACAGACAGGCAGATAGCGAGCTGCAAGTTTCAACAGTCAAGTACATTGTACTACGAGTTTTGCCAGCACACATACACAAATACACACACACACACACACACACACACATACACACACACAAGAGAGAGGTGGCCTGTATAACTGTTTCTGCATCTGTTTCTGTTTCTGAAAATATATATCTGCTTGTGCAACTTAAACTTTTGGCGCCCAAGTCAAAATGTTTTCTTGTAATTTCCCAAAGTGTTGTGTCAATAGTCGGCAGGACCTTGTATTGCCCCCGAATGCCCCGAGTCCCGAGCCCCGATCCCCGAGCCCCTAAGAGCACAGCAAAACAAAGGAATTACAGAAAGTAAGCGAAAGAAACCCAGCTGCACTTCATAAATCCTCTTTCAGACACATCTGTACTGCAAAGCTATTCAAAAACACGTTGTAAATAAATATTAAAAATATTATTAATATGAGTATATTTTTCTAATAATAAATCATAGCATAATAAATAATATACTCCCTGGGACCGCTCAATCGAAGAACGCAATGCTCAAAGATTTGATATTTTAAACTGAATCATTAGGAATCAATATGTCGTAATCATGAATGAATTAAGCCTGAAGCCATAATTTTGAATGTCTTCAATTCATACATTGTTATGAATTTGATATTATTTGCCTTTGAGTGGGAACCATTTGGAGTTGCCATCGAGGATGTGGGCGGAGTCATTTGCTTAGCTGTTTTGGTGTTGTTTTTGTTGTTGTTGTTGTTGTTTTCGTGTTTGTGGTAAAATCCAATTATAACCATTTCGATTAACTTAAAAGCTTCTTATATTTATTTAATTTGTTGTTGTGGTTTGGCTCGTTGATGGGCTTGTGTAAATTCGATTGTTGCTAGCTTCTTGCCAATACACACACACACACACACACATACAGGCACACACATATGTGTGTGTATACACTTATATTTATTAAGAGTTGCTTGCAAAGCATTTAGCTGCAGCTATAGCTGAATTGTTGTTATGGCAGCTATATAAATTGATTTACTCTCATTTTGGAAATAGTTGACCGATGTTTGAATAACGAACAGACCATTTGACCCAATGTCTGTTTGACTAACTGATTGTCTGGTTGTCTGATTGTCTGCAACATTGCATTTATCTGAACATTCATTCTAATCACAAAGCATATTTCAATATTCAGAATCCCCTCCTCCTCCACTGCCAAATTAGTTCAACTTGGATTTGTTGCAAGTTGCTCAACTTGTTGTTGTTGTTGTTGCTGTTGTTGCTGTTGTGGCTGCTGCCGTTGCTCGTCTGATTGAATAGTTATGCAAGCTAATTAAATCGAGCTACTTAAAATGTTGAGCAAAATGAATTATTGCATTAGCTTTGTTGGTACATATTAATAACGATTTGAATGCTGCCTGCCTGTCTGTCTGTCTGCCTGTCTGCCTTCATCTTGGAAAGCACTCCTTGATGAAGCCCCCAAGTTAAATTACTAACTGCTTAGCTAATAATCACTTTATTTGCTTAGCTGCTTTGATGTTTTAGTGGTTGTCGGCTAAATTGTGGTTATTGTTCTATTGCTATTGTGGTCTGAATGAAGCTCACTGAAAGTTTCGACTTCTCCAATTTGTCGATTTTAAATGATGTAGTTGTCAGTTAGTAGCTAAATTACACAAATGCATTAGCTAAGAATGATAATTGATATGTGGACGTTGAAATACTAACGAGCAGCACGGACCCACCTCCCACCCAACCGACCGAGGGGCATGCCCCATAACGTACGGTTACACGGGTCTCGAATTACTGGCCGGATAAGTCTATTAATGGGAAATTCTAAATGTTTGACGAAAAAGAGGCAGAAAATTCCTACTATTTCTGATCGGAAGTGAACAAATAATTACACAGAAGATTCAATCTCACCGTTTGTAAGCTTACTTAAAAAGATTACAGCAAGTTTTGTTCTACGATGAGAAAGAGTCGGGAGATTTATAAATAAAAGTCATTTAGTACTATAGGGATCCCAGGACATAAAAGGATCGATTTGCAGAGGAAAAAATATGCTTGTCAAACGTAATAAATATCGATAATAAATTTCTTTTAAACGATTGTATTCGTATTTAACTTTTATCGGGATCTCTATTTAGTTGTGGTTTATTCTTGCAAATTACAAATAATAACCTACGTTTTGTTTATTTCTGGCTCTAAATCGAATTAGTAATCACCTTCCTGAAATATTTAATAAATTGCAATCCATTTAGTTGCATAGCTCTTAGAAATACTCGATATGTTTGCTTGAAAAATAAGTTAGATGCGTTTTATTACGATACAAGAAAAAAATAAAATAAAAAAATAAAAGAATTTGGAAATTATAATAGGTTAAGATCTACTGTCAGATAGGTTAATCGAAATCCAGGATGGCCAATTCGTCGCATATTTGCTCACAGATATTGCATACGGCGAATGTTCTTGGCAAATGTTATCAGAGGATTATTCCTCAGGGGGACCATGCCGACGCCATCGTTGAGGGGACGTTGACTCAATCGCTGACGAATCATTGGGAAACGTGGGCTTTGTAGCTTATCGGCAGCTTCCTCGCTGACATCGTTGGAGACTGAGTCCGGCTCCACCTCCTGGTCCGGCAACGGTGGTGGCTCGACACCCTCAGCGGCAACATCTGGCACGGAAGTTGGATCATCTTCGCCCTCGCGGATGGGCAGCGCTGCCTGCTGCAGTTGTCTGAACATGCGCAGATTCAGTGGCACGTAGCCGACAGCGTTGTTGCCCAGGGTGACGGGAACCAGGGGCACACCAGCACTGCCCAGACCGCCAAAGGCACCAAGACCACCAAGCCCAGAGATGCCACTAGCTGCACCACCAAGACTGCCAGCATTATTCGCGAATCTCAGACCGCCGCCATAGAGATCGTACAGTTCGTAAGGCAGACGCAGTTCCGCCGCAGCATCCGGACCCTGACGCATATTGTAGTGAGTCAGTTGTGGCGAACGTATCATATGCGAATCTATGATTCGTAGTGCTGGTGCCGCCGTCGTCGTTGGCGTGATCAGAGTGACATTGTTGTTATTAATATTGACATTGGTGTGATTCCTTTCGCCATGCGATGAGCCGTGGTTGGGATTCCAGCCCCTCATATTCATATGAAAGAATCGTGGCTCAAAATCTTGCCTGCCCAAACTGTTGCTCGCACTCGGTCTGAAGAAACGTGGCGAATTGAACAGCAACAGTTGCTGCACTTGAGCGGGTGTCAATTCAGATGTCGGCTCCACATCCCCATAAGCAAAATTTGAGGGAGTCGAGCTGCGTGCAGCCTCTGACCCGGACCCCAGCTCCTCTGCATTGATTTTAGAGGCAAGGTGCTTGGGCTGCTGTCGGCTTGCAACACGGCGTGCAAAGGGCGTCTCCACGTACTCATCGTTCGTGTTGAAGGTGGTGTACCATAGGTGTGGTCCAAACACTGTGGGCGGAGCTGGGCCCGTTGTGATGGCACTCGTCTGGACGCGTCGCTGCCGACCCATACTGGCTGCCGAGCTGCCCTGCAGACTCAGTAGGAGGCCGCTGATCAGTGGCAGCATCAAAGACTGTCTCACTTGCACTTGCATCATTTGGCTTCTGGTTACTGCTTGTTGCTTGTTGCTTGATGCTTGATGCTAGCTGCTCAACTGCTGCTTGTAAGCTGTATGCCACATCCAGGTTTCATGGCGACTTTATATAGCCAGCCGGCCTGCTCCAGCTTCAAATACGGCTAATGAGCGCCCATTTATCCGTCGCTTATCGCTCCTGCTTATCAGTTTTTCTTCATTTGCCATTTTTTCGCATTTTTTTCGCATTATTTTTTTTTTTTTTGTTTTTTGGCAAACTGTGGCTTTCATCGCGATTGCCGGCGAACGAACTCATTAATTTCGCTTGCTGTCTGCTGCCCAACTTTGTGCGATCTTAAACTGTTTTATTAGACGATGCTGCGACGCTAATTACGGTACACTCCACTCCTGCAGACCGAGCTGCGCCAGGATTGCAATTTCCTAACACTTATTGGAATTCCAATTGTGTCACTCATTGTGCATTATTTAGAGTCATTTGGGGGACTAGTTGAATAATTTCTGGTATACCCCCCATCACTTAGATTGTATTTCCCATTAATGAACCAACTGTTTTCATATGTCATTCTCACGTTTTACGGAGCTGCATTAACCTTCTCATCCCATCGAGCTTCGAGCTTCGAGCTTCGAGCTTCGAGCTTGCAGGCCTCTGCTCGAAGTTTTGCAGCATCTGTTTGTCAATTTGGCCTAAATCGCTAGCGATTCGCTTTTTTTTTTTTTGGTTTTTACTTTTCTGCGTTTCCCTTACTTTTTCTTTTGTGGCAAGAGACAAATAAATATTTTGCTACACTGCCAGTTGAACCGGCTGCACCGACATGGAGTCCCCTAACTGCCCTGACAGCCCCTGTCCATCTTGTGAACCAGCCAGCTAACTATATTCCTTTCGAGTCCATTCCACAATTTTGTTTTGCCATTTTCATGCAAGAACTAACTGATTGGGGGACGGGGAACGGCGACGGGGAACGGGAGTCGTGGTTACTCATCTCTTACTCTCTCTTCACCTCATAATCTTTTTCTCTCTCTCTCTCTCTCTCTCTCTCTCTGTCTGTCTAACGCGCGCCTTTGCTCTCTGTCTGGCTCTCTGTTTGTCTTGGCCCAATGTGTCAAAGTCAACTTGGTAAAAAGTTTGCTTTTTATTATTTCGTTGCCTTCATCGTCGGCGTGGTTGGCACTTTTTGAACTTACCACTTGCCGCTTGCCGCTTGCCGTTTGCCGCTTGGCGCTGCTTCCTTTTCCCCTTTCCTCTTCGAAAATATTACAGCAAAGCATACTTTCCGGCGCCGGGAAAAATAGTAGGAAAACAGTGTTCACTGAAATTGGGCAGCGAGTGAGCCAAATTACAAAAAAATATCATGGGGCATGCAAGACAATCACACATCCTCGACTACAGCAGACCACAATAGGTAGAAACTATTTAATTAAATATAAAAGATAATTTATTATTCATTTAAAAGATAATGGCTGAATTTCGATTGTGTTTGAGTTCAACTACTTCGGAGCAGTAGTCTAAAATAATTACTAAGCTATGAAATAGTTAACATAGCTTCCGATCTGCCAACCGCATTGAGGTACTAATATGCCCCTTGTGCTCCCCAGATACGTGTGCCGAGTGCAATGAGGTTGGCCGGCATCATAAATATATTTGTTTTATAGGGGAGGTTGGAGAGTACTCTCCCTACCAAGACAATAAGAATGCTGTGCCATAATGCGATTTTACCAACGGTGTCGACTGCACTTGCAACCGCCGCCCGCTACCATGATACCCAGCAACACCTCATTCCCAGTCACCCTCACACACACCCCCTCCCCCCCCACCCACACAACACACACACACACACACACAGAAACAAAATCTGCTTTCTCAACTACATTGCACTTTGCGCTTGGGTTTCTTTTCACTTCTCAAACAGTTTTTTGTCGCAATAAAAATTTAAGTCGATTTTATGGGCACGAAAAGCGAGTGTAGAGCGAAGGAAGTCTTCGTCGGCAGCCTTGAGTTGCGAATCCTTGAGTCCCGCTGTCCAGGAGTCCCGAGTCCTTAGTCCGCGGTCCTGCGTCTCCAGTCCTCAAACGTGGCCTCAACTCTCGAATGCAAAGTGAAGGCAGAAATTACAATTCTCTGGCAAAAAGTTTCATTTCTCTGGCGATTTTGTTGTCTCAACTTGGCATTCATATGCAAGCATTGCGGGAGGGGTGAAGAAGTGGTGAGTGTGGGGTGGGGGGGAGGGGCAAAGTCGTCAAAAAATTGGAAGGTTTATTTAAATTTCAACTTGTTTCGAAAACGTTTAAAAAGTTTCCGCTACTAACTGACTGCTGATAACACAAAGTATCTTCCACCCCACACCTACAAAATACCAAGCCACCCAACCCATCCATATATCCCAAGACTCCGCACCACTCACCCATCCTCTATAGCGTTATGTCCCCGGGCAAGTTGAAACAAAGTTGATTCGACTGGGTCTCTCAGCAAGGAAACTGCTGCTGATAAACAAGTGGCAGGGCTCGAAGGCGGGGGCGTGACAAAATTAGCACAAAATATTTGATATACTTGTATTTTATTTGTATTTTCATTTGATTTCCGTTTGGCTCGAGCCTCTGCTGGCTCCTCTGGGGCATTTATGTCAGCCAGGCTCTGACTGCCAGCCAGGAGGCTGAGGTTAAAATAAGATTTGATTGTGCCAAATACAAATATAAGTACAATTATAATCGTACTCTTACTCGTGCTCGTGTAGGATGTATCAGAACGAAGCTGGGATACATGATACGTGGCAGGCTTGTGCAGACCAGGGCAGGCCAGTCAATCAGAATCACAGCCCGACTCCTAGATGTGGACCACAATTCAGCGGGGGGCATGGCTAAATTGCTGGCGGGAGGAGGGGAGCGGGCTTGGGAAAATGTGCATGGACCAGCCTGACTGCGATTCATTATTGATTACTTTGTATTCGAAAGTGCCAAATTATGCCAAATTGTGTTATAACAATGTTTATAAAAATTGAGGAACGTATTTCATAAAACTTTACCAATTAAATATGGTATAAATTGCGTTTCAAACTCGAACACAATCGAATGCTTTCTGTTCTTCTATTGATAAATAAAAATAAATGTTTTTGTTGTTGTTAAATAAATAAAGTTAGGTAACATTGCAACGGTTGCTATAAATAATTATAGCAAACTTAAAGCAAGTTTAATTTTGATAGAAGATTGTCAAAACGTTTATTGTCTATTGTTTCTTTGAATGCAGCCCAAAGATAATCTATCTAAAGTTTCAATTAAGCTGGTATTTGTTGTTTAGATGCTGGACCAGAAGGCGATACGGGGGAAAGCTTTTGACGTGGAGTGGGTGGGCTTGAAAGTGTATTGATGCGGCAACGCCTTTTACCCTGACCATGTGCCGCTCATTAGCAGCCACTTTGGGCTTGACACATTTGCAGGCACCAGCACAAAAATACAACTAGAGACACCAAGACGAAGATGGAAGATGGAAGATGGCAACTGGGAGATGGGAGATGGGAGATGGAAGACGGAAGATGGGAAATGGAAATGGAGACGTTGATGTTGACATCGACTATGAAGAGGTGGAAGAGGCATCATCTCGTGGACGAAGTGAGTTGCAACTAATTTCAGTTTAATTTGTGTCAGTTTCTTTTTTTTTTTGCCTCAGCTTTTCTTTTCACACTTTCGCCGACAAGGCAACGTCGTTACTTATTATCCTTTGGCTTCAACGTGCTACGTGTAAATGCTGCTAATGACGACGTCGTCTCTCTTGTCCTCGTCCTCGTCCTCGTCATCGCCCCCTTGCCCCTTCAAGTCTCAGTCCTCATCGTGGTCGTCGTCGTCGTCGTCGTCGTCGTCGTCGTCAGGAGACAAAAGGCTCAACGCTTAGTGCTCATCGCTCAGTAGTCAATATTCCGCGTGGAAAGTCTCATCGTCATTACAAAACGACTGTCTGTCTGTCTGCCTGTCAGTCTGTCCATCCGTTTGTCGGCTTGTCTGCCCGTCTATTTGGCCCCGTCTTTGATGACTTCCTTCTTTAATATAGCAAATTTATTTTAATTTGCGCGCTCTACGTTTTTCGCTGGTCGAATTTTCTCGGTTTCGATTTCGATTTCATAATTAGGGGCCCAAGTTGAAGACATCGCTAGGTTGCCACTGGGGCCAAAGACAAGCTCATGAAACCAGAGAAGCCCACGCATTCACCCCACCTGCCACGACAGCTCCTGCCAACCCCAAAGTCATTCATCAGCAACATAAACCGCTGGCATCCAAGATGCTAATGCGCTTATTTTCATGTTAATTACCAACAGACAAGGCAGCTCTTCAACAGGCCACATAGTTTTTGGCTAGCCGGCGAGGCAAACGGGCAAACGGGCGGACGGCAAGGACTACAAGGACGACAAGGACGACAAGGACGACAACAACGACGACGTCGACCGCCCGCTGTCGAGAAGATGGCGCTCCACTTTCAGTTTGCCTGCGGGCGACTAAGCGACCTGGCCGGGCGCTCAGATTTTTCCCAGGCGATTTAAATAATTGACAGATTTTCGCATTTCGCTGAATGCCGCCGGCTCACAGTGTTTATGTGTTTATTTTTTCGTGTTTTTTTTTTTTTTTTTTCGCCAGCCGCCATCTTGTCAGCTCTATCGGCAGGGGGTCAATGGGTGCTTCAAACAACCTTCGCACAATCATCTCTCCTAGTGTATCTCCGTCTCCCTCTCTCTCTCAGTCTCGGTCTCAGTCTCAGTCTCAGTCTCACTCCTACTCGTTTGCTCCATTTCTATCTGTGGCTCAGCTTCCATCTCGAATTTCATATTTTGGTCTGTGCTTGGGCCTCGCTTTGTTCGCAGCGACATTAAACTGTTTTATCTTTATGAGATTATATCTGCTGCTTCCCCATTCCCCTCGTGCCCTTTCTTTCTCTTTCTCTCTCTCTCTCTGTCTATATGTTTGTAAGCCAGAGGAACGCTTTGGCCAAAAGGTTTTGTGTTTGTCAAAGTTAAATGCACGATGTGCCCAGCCGCGCAGCACCACCACTCCCACCACCACCACCACCACCACCACCACCACCACCACACCCAGTATGATTGCCCCTTTCCCTAGCATTGTGCTCTTGGCTTTTATAGCCTTTTCTGTTTCTGTTTCTATTCCCGGTTCCGTTTCTATTTCTGGTCGCCTGCTCAGTTCAATATTGGTTTATTGGCCAGTTGAGCTTTTCACAGCGATTTGAGTTGTTTAACCCCAAAGCAGTTAAAGGTTATTGATACACCTGCTCTCTGTAACGGTTAACAGGAAGCACTAATAAATACCCTGCTTAATAAATATGCGAGAAATATTTCAGATTCTTAAATCAAATCTAAATCAAAATATAAATTAGCTGCATGAGTCAAGAATATCAATTCTTAAGTGGAGAAATGGCAAGAAGGCAAAGTTTGTCTACAAATATACACATATGTATATATATATAAATATGTATATAGATGTGTGTGTGTGTGTGTGTGTGTGTGTGTTAGCAAGCCTATCTGTGACTGACTTAACCATAAATGGCACCCGAATTTGTTTATGCATTTTACGGCACTAACTTCAGCTTGCTGTCGACATTGCCACATTTGAGTGGCGGCAACAATACAACCAGCAGCAGCAGCATCCACCTGGTTCAGGCAGCAATAAAAACCGCGCGCACAACACAACAACAAACAAACACACACTTGCCCACACACTCACACACACACACACACACACACACACACACATATATACACAGGAGGCGATGACAATGAGCTCTAGTTCCGGCATGCAAAAACAATGAGGTGATAAACTTGCAGGCTCAATGCACAACAGCAACAACAGCAACAACAAGAACAACAACAACAGCAACAGCAACAGCAACAGCAACAACAACAACAGCGACGTCAGCGTCAACGTCAACGTTGAAGTTAACGTGGCGCACATTTTGATGACACCTTGGAGAGACAGAGAAAGGAAGAGGGGAGAGAGAGAGAAACAAGGAGGGCCAAAGTGCAGCAGCCGCTTCTGTTTGGGATTTGTCCGCACACCCAACCCTCGATATACGGCCGCTCTTTATACGGCATTCCGCTATATCGGCACTCTTCAATTAGGGCACGGAAAAAATCTCCTTCGTGATTTACTTGAAGCTGATAGGAAACCCCTCTACGAGGAACTCATTCGGGTGCAAAGCAGAACCGCCATTTGATGAACAATGTTACATATTTAACAAATTTTGAACCGACCTCGTTGAAGTTGCATGAATTTGTATTAGGACAATTTATTCCTTAAACGCCACTTCGCATTGCGGTTGTTGCCAAGTTTCGCGGAGCGAGTCTTGGCCGTTAAGCGAGGTATGGGTGTATGCTCATCTCTTTTCTTTTCATATTTGCAGCATTGAGTTGTAGCAGGTGATGGGTGGAGGGGGGTGGTTGACCGTTTTGGGGCATTCGTGTGCATGCAAACAACAAAGGAAAATCAGCAGGCGACTTGCATTTGCTGCTGCTGTTTTCGCAAATATTCATGCAGCCCCAAACGATGCGAATATAGGTATGTATATGCACATATACATACATATAATATATGTGTGTGTGTGTGTGTGTCTGTGTGTGTGTGTGTGCGCGTGCAAGTATTTCCTTTTTTCTGCTCTTAAGCGTGTTTCACAAGAAGAAAGTTGGTTGACTTTTGAATGCCTTCCTTGCGCTCGCTTTGAGGGTTGCTGCTGCACCGGCAGAGCTCAGACGGGGTGTGAAATGTGCGCTGTGGAATGTGGAATGCGTGGAATGTGGGGGGAGTGCACCGTTGTTGCTGCTCTTGTAACTGCTCTGTTTTCGCTTGTTGCTGTTGCATTTGTATTTGCCTTATGTGTTAAGTGCGCTGGGCCCAAGCGCGCTCAACAAAAAAAAATCTCGTTGCTTGCAACTTACGCCGATGCTGACATCGGAGGCCGAGACGCCATAGACCGTAACCCGCAACCCGCAGCCATCGGCCAGTCAAACGCTCCCTCGCCCTCTCCCCCATCTTCTTGCTCTCCCCAACCCCCTTGGCCCAACATCACTGCTCCATTTGGACAACATCTCTCGGCAAACTGTTGAGCAAAAAGTGGCGTCGACTTGGAAATCTAGTTACAATAAATGTGACAAGCTGAGGAGCAGGTGATTGTCGGATGCTCAAGAGGAGAGCACGGAATTCCTGTTAGGATTTATGGTCGAATGGGTGTTTGAAAATTGATTGTACAAGCTAATTAACATGACAATACACAAATTCCTTTCTGCCACCTAAATATAAGTATCACCATAATTTGCTGATATGATTGGCTCACGTACAAAGCGATTAGTTCTGCCTCAAATAGGAAGCACAGCAAATCGATTATGCCTTTTAAAAAACAGGACTGAACCCCCGTAATGTCGTAGGTCTCGCAATTGAGATGACATCTCTAGGAACATGTACTCTCAAGTATGAGAAAAGTTAAGTAAGTTTGGACAGATGTTCATTGTTAAGAAATAGTCATTGCGCAAATAGTCTGGAAGTCAGTCATGAAATCAATTCCTATTTGACTAATTTAAACACCACACGTTATTTTTTAGGCAAAATGGAATTTAATCTGCAGGTTCCCAAATTTATGTATGCCACACAAAGGTGCAAATGTATATAACTAACTAATTTAAAGTTATCTATTTAAAAGAAATCATTTCAGAATGAGATAGCTCAACTAGAAGATACCCTCAGCACTGTTGTTAAATATCAATTAATTTACTTTGCATACTGAAATGTGATCATGGAGTCATACAAGTCAATATACAATTGCATCATTTATTATCACTGGAAAACGATTTGTATCGATATTCGTTAAGCGAAGAGTTATCGATAAGCTGATCGGTTAGGATATAAGAACTCATATATCAAGTCTCTTGCCTTTATAGACTCTGAGACCAGCTAGTGCGCACAGAAAGACAGACGACTAGTTGTGGAAATGCTTCCTTCTGCCCGGTACAAACCAATCTTACTAAGAAATGTACGGCTCTTAATTGCAGTCATATTTATCCACAAAAAGTCTTATTAGAATTACTGCGGAAAGGACACAAAGACAAGGATCGGAAACTGAACGTGCGAATTTAGGTGTTTTTGTTTTTGTTTTTATTTATTTTTTGGTTTTGGATAATATTTTATTTGTTTGCCAGAGCGATGGAAAAGGTGACCGGAGCAAGTGCAGATTTGCGTATTCACTTCGATCATCATTTTTTTGCCTTTTACATCTCATCGGCGTCGCTAATTTGACGTTGCTGCTGGCGTCTGCGTTGCGGCTGGCGCTGCTGCTGACGACGACGCTGCTGCTGCGCACGACGACGCTGCTGCTGGCGGCGACGCTGCTGCTGGCGTTGTCTGTTAGCCGGACGGCGCTGACCATTGTTGCCATTGCCACGACGCTGATTGGGACGACGGCGACGCTGCTGAATGCGTCGATTGCCATTGTTATTGTTGTTGTTGCTGCCATTGCGGCTGGGGCGTCTTCGGATAATACGTCGCCTGACTCCGTTGCCATTGCCATTGCCGCGACGACGCTGCTGCAGATTGCCATTGTTGGGACGACGACGACGCCGGCGTCGCTGCTGCTGACCCTGCTGACGTGGTGAATTTTCCCCTTGGTCACTGGACTGCGCCTCTTCCTCTGCGTTGGACTGCTCCTCAGCCTCAGCCTCTGACGGCTGAACGTCGCCCACTTTTACTCCGGTCACCTCATCGCAAGGCACATCGCTGTAGACGACCACGTTGCCATAGTTGCAGACGATCTGGGACTCCTGCTCCCCATCGCCGACTTTGTTACCTTCGCCGGCATCGCCAGCCTGATCGGCCTGACGTGACTCGATGCGGCCGATGCCGTGCTTATCCTCAATCTCGTAGATGCTGCCCGACTTAGTAATGAAACCAGTCACCTGCAATGGCTTGGCATCCTTGACCTGCACAGTTGATTTTATCTGCTGCGACTGTGGCTCCTGTGATGCTTCCACTGGCACCAGATGCTTCTGATTCATCGGCGGCGCATTGATGATCATCTGGGGTTTCATTGGCTTCGCTTCCGTTTTGGGTGCACTCGATGGCTTCACGGTGGAGCTGTGCAGCGGCGCTGCGGTTGGGTGCAGCTCATCCCGTACTGCATAAGGATAACAAAAAGTTAAAAAAGAGAGAAGAGCACAGAAGAGCGGGCGACCGAGAGAGATCGAGAGAAAGACAGAGACAGGCAGAGAGAGAGAGAGAGAGAGAATGAAAGAGTTTTGTCAGATTTAGTTGATTCCGTTTCTTCGAAGAGGAGATTCAAAAAAATTTACCGCTCACCAGTGAGTGGCCACCGGGCAGGGCCAGGGCCAGGACCGGGACCAGGACCAGCAGCGATTGTATCGATAACATTGACCACCTCATTGCTTGCTTTGTGTGTGCCAACTGAATCGGGAGTGGGAACAAGCTGCCACTTATATCAACTTGTGCTGCATAAATCATTAGCTAACGGTTCTTTTTCTTTTTCTTCTTCTTCTTTCTATTTTTGCTGGCTAAATTTTGATGCTGCATAATTAACCACAGTTCGGGCCCCCGGCCACAAGAGTTCAAAGCACGTCTAATGCCGGGTCGACCCATTTAAGGCACCTCATCACCACACGCAGCCGCAGCCGTAGCCGCAGCCGCAGCCTCAATCTTGGCCACTTTCTGCATGAAAAACACACAAACAAAAAAAAAAAAAAAAACTATAATAAATAATTAATAAGAAATATAAACTCTTGGCTTTCTATATGGCGAGCGATCTGGTGAGTTCAATGCCTGAACTTCGGCTTCATTATCAATCTTGGCTGTTTACTAATTTTTGTTCTCTCTTAAAATTTGCTTGTTTTGGTTGTTTATCGCTCGATGTGTTGTATTTCGTGAATGCAAATTAGCTGTCGAAGAGATCGACAAAAAAACAAAAAAACAAAACAAAAAATAGCCAAAAATGAACAACAACTAAAGAAAAAGAACATCGCTCGACTCCAAACAGCGGCTAAAAAACAAATTTTACCAAGTGGCTTGTGGAATGTTGGCTCCGAGCGCCAAGTTGAGCAGGTCTAAAGCGCTCAAATTTAATTAACGAACTTTAACCAATGATAAATTGGAGCTATTTATAAATTCCATTATGATCATAATTTGCAGATACTTTTTTGTTATTTTTTTCATTTATATTTATTTTTTTAGCTGTCCGCTAAGCACTTTGAACATCTGAATCGTGCCTGGAGACTATATGTTCCTAAAAAAGACAACTGCTCTTCTGTCTACTGACAAATGATGGCCATAACGCTAATATGCAATAAAAATATGGATTTCAATATTTTGCTGTAAACTAGATTTTCCTTTCTCTGAACTAACTGTCATATTCATTTAATTTTTATGAATTTATTATGAATTCAAACGAAACTTTCCAATCCAATTGAATTATTTGAAAATAATTTAATAAGTGAATAAAAAAACAGCAACAAAACTCGCTGTCAGTTTAATTTAATATATGCATATATTCTAAGCCAGACAACCGACCTAGATCCACATAAACAGGTTAACATTTTTAAATATAATAAAGAGAATCAGTTAATCGATAAACAATTAGACTTGTCTAATATATTGAGATGTCTTCCAGCCTTGCCTCGAAATATGGAAATCTCAAGACCCGGCAATTGGAATCCGGAAATCCGGATATCCGGAACATTGTAGACAATTTGCCTAAGCGACAACTTAATTTAAACTAGGGTTTGTTTGATTTATTATTTATTTTTGTTCACCTCGATTAAGGTTAGTTTTGGAATATATTAAATAGATTCTCTGTCACATCTTCAACTATTAGGTATAACTATAGATGACCACTGTATTTGAATAATAATATTTATATTATCAATAAAGTGGAGCCGTAGAATTGTGCAAATGTACAAAAAATATGGTGCTAATCGAATAATGATCCAAGTCGTGTCAGTTGCTGATGTTTGAATTGGGAATTAGCAAAGCTATAGCGTCAAAGATCCGCAAGTGGGTCACAGTTTTCGACTACTGGCTTTTCAGATCATTCATTTTACAGATACGCATGTTTATTGCCGTTAAAATAAATAAAGCAAAAAAAAAGAAAAAAAAAAACAAAGATAAAGATAAAGTTGTATCTGTTAAATATGATATAATTAATGCTTCAGTTTCATTTGGTAGTTGCGCAAAGCATCTGCGAGTTCCTTTAGAGTATCGGAGCCTTGACGTTTCTGCTTGCGCTCCTGCTGCTTCTTCAGCTCCTTGCACATCTTCTTTAGCTTCTTGCGCTCCTTCTTCTCGGACTTCTGCTCACCACTGTCCTCCTCCGACGAGGAGTTGCCCCGCTTGTGACGCCTACGCAGCTGCTCGCATTTCATAAGCAGTTCCTTTGCCTCGGCATCGTCATCCTCTGGCTTTGGTGTAGTTGTTGTTGTTGTTGTTGTTGTTGTAGTGCTCGGTGTTGTTGTGCTTGGTGTTGTGCTCGTTGTTGTTGTGCTGGGTGTAGTGCTCGTTGTTGTTGTGCTGGGTGTAGTGCTCGTTGTTGTTGTGCTGGGTGTAGTGCTCGTTGTTGTTGTTGATTCAGGCTTTGGCGTTGTCGTCGTTGTGGTTGTTGTGGTTGTTGTGGTTGTTGTTGACGACGAGCTCTCCTCATTATTCTGCGGATACGCTGAACCCGTCCAGCAGCAGCAACTGGCCAAGATCAGGCACACTACCAAAGTCTCCTTACGCATTGTCAATGTTAATTTGCCTCTGGCTGTTCAATCAACACTAAAACACTCCCAAGCAAAGTCGCTGTATTTATTTATATTGATGGTGTTCCGCACACAAATAACTAGATGCCCCACTCCGCCACTCCTCCACTTTTCAACCACCCATTGGCAGCCAAATCAATTCACGTATGGACTGGTTTTTTCATTTTTTATCGATAGACAACAATTTACTAACTATGAAATTTATTTGATTTTTATGTTTATTTTTGAGGGGACTTTTTTCACATACGCTACGTGAGAATTAATCACGTACATAGAAAAACAAGTAAGATGCTGTAGTCGAGTTAACTCGACTACGATATACCCTTAACCCAGTTGCTAAATGTATTCTAGTTTTCAGGGCAAATTTCTCTTTAAGATGATTTGCACTCAAGTGCCCGAATTGAATGGCTACAAACACATGCATATACATATGTACATAAATACACACATTCACACTTACACGAAATAGTGGTTATCGGGGCTCTGCAGAATACACACAAATATATTGACGCTAGCGACGATTATCATGCCATCTCTTTCTCACGCATGCGCTCGCCTATGCGGCTGCTGACAACAAGAAGATCAATTTGAAAATAGTATATAAATATACTATAATTTTGGTGTTTCTTGTCCGATCTTTATGAAATTTCGGCAATTGATCAATAATATGTATATGCATATAATGCATATTTTTGCTATCGGAAATCGAAATGTATCGATATTTCATAAACTGAGGCAGTTATCGATAAAATCTGCGCCTGGTACGCGAGAGCCTATATTCGAAATTTGAAGTCTCTAGCTCCTTTAGTCTCTAAGATCCGCGTGTTCATACAGACCGACAGACGGACAGACAGACGGACAGGGCTATATCGACTCGGCTGTTGATCCAGATCAAGAATACCCTTTATACCCATTTTTAATGGGTTAAGGGTATACAAATGAAGAACAAACTTCTATCCGAAAAGCCAATTTGAAATCGTCTTGGCTAAGGTTTGCTTGGTCGAATATTAACTGTTCCTCATTTAAATAATTAGATGAGGCAAAAAATGCATAAAATTGTTTGTATAGGTGTGGGTGGGAGAGAGATAGATGCAGAGAAGTAAAGAGAGAGGCAAACAGTGATTTGCACTGTCTATAAACCTGAGAGATCAAGGAAGCTACGAGCTGAATTAACTGCTTTGTCTTCTCGCTTCAGCCAACGCTACACTTGAGAGCATCTCCACAAATACAAATAAAGCGTTAACAACTTACGAGGGTGAGGGAACGAGCCTTGGATCCATTAAAAGCATAAACAATTCTTAATTGCGCTTAACTGCTTTTATTGGGCATTAAGTTTGAAGTTAAGTTGCTCTCGGCTTACAGGTAAATTATATAATATTTTAATAATTGATTCTCGTCAGAATGTGATGTACAAGTTTCTTTATAATTTGAAAGCTTTATTAAGCTTAAAGCGTGATAAATTGCTCTGACTGCGATGGCAATTAATGCTATTTAAGGCTGAAAGTTCGACTAACTGGTATTCTACTGCTCTCGGCCTGGCTATTAATAATTGTTAATTTCATCGGGCCAGCAAATTTGAATCTGTTAACTTGCGGCACATGCCGTAAATGCCGTACTTTATAGCTGCTGATGCTGCCACAGTTAAATGATTTGTACACACTCACATATATATATTTATATATATATATTTATTTATATATATATATATATATATATATATATGCATACATTCACACATACACTCGTATAAGCGGGTTCACTTTGTTTACATTCATATTTGATGTGTTTCACATTCGAATTCGAATTCGAATTCGTGTTTGTTTTTGTAATTAACACAGCAGCAGTTGTTAGCCACGTTTGTAAGAAGAACACGTTTTCGAACGAAAAAAAAAGAAGAAAAGAAAACGAATGTTGGCCACATAGTTTTTTTATAATGCCGCCACTAAATCTGTTATTAAAAAATACGTTTTTGTGTTTCTGTCTTTAATTGTTTGATCGCAAACCGATTTGTGAATTTCAAATTAAATTTGGCTGTAGCGATATTGAGCCTCGGCGTTGTTAATAACAATAATAGTAATTAGTTTAGTATATGCACATATGTATGTATTTAAGCAGATATTGGCAGCTCGCTGCTGTGACCACTAATTGATTATCAATTACAATTGTTAATTGTTTAATGCGACTGCAAATGGAGGTGGCATTAATGTAAATAGCAGCATGTTTATCATTTGGCAGCAATTGTTCAACAGTCGCCGTCGAATCCTTTTAACCACTTCTTCTTCTTCTGCTTCTGCTTCTGCCAAAATCAAAACCAAAACCAAGACTCAACCAGAACCATACCCAAATCGCAAATCCCAAACCCAAATCCCAATCTCAGCCTTGGCCCAAAGACAATTATTTGCGCATTTTCTCCCTCTCTCTCTCTCCCTTTCTCGTGTGTGTGTGTGCAAAAGTAATTGAATAAACAGCGAGAGAGAGAGAGAGAGAGAGAGAGGGAGAGAGAGAGAGAGAGAAATTAGCGAATTAAGAAAAATCAACAAATAATTAAAAAGTGCATGTGTAGAAAGGCAAGCAGAAAAAGCACAGCGCAATCCGGACACAATCCAGCTCCGTGGCAGTGGCGGGGCAGTGGCAGGGGCAGGGCAGGGCAGGGATAGGGGCAGGGCAGTGGTAACCCCTTAGAAAGTGCAACAATTTTAATGAAACAGAGAGAGAATATGTTAATTGCGTGTGAAACCGCTGCGTCGAGTTGCCTGCCACTCGCTTTTATTTATTATTATAATTTTGTTCGCATCTCATCCGTGCTTATTTTTTACATTTTTTTTTACCAGTTTTTTGCGCATTTAAGCAGCACAAATAATGCAGCTAAAAGGACTCGCTAAAAAGCAGGTAACATAAGTGTCTATGTATGTTTGTTCGCTTGGCTTATCAAAGTATCAGCCAAGTCCACAGAGACACCGAGAGAGAGAGACAGAGAGAGAGAAAGAGAAAGAGAAGAGAAAGAGAAAGAGATAAAGCTAGCATTAAGTATACTCAAGTATTTGCACTTAAGCCTGCATTATGCTAATTACATCAACGATTTGCCAGAAATCCCATTAAGCAAACTCAGTAAGTCATTTATCCAAAACGAAGCTCAGATTTTCTATCTGAGATCAAACAAAATGGAACAATGGAATGTTGTTTCCAAAATCGAATTTTAATTTCAATAATTAGCTAGCTTAAAGTATTTATATATAGTATTTATATATTCTGATATATATGCAGATAGAAATATTAACTTTATTATTAGTTATTGACAGATGTGTTCCTAAAACCGGTTTGAAGGTAGTTCAATCGTTTCAACGGTACGCGTTCAAATTTTAATTTATCTGTGTACCGAAAAGAAATTAAAAAATTAATATATTTAATTTTAAGACATTTCCCTTAAATTTTCCAGTTATTTATATAAGCTTTGGTTCTCAAAGCGATTTTCTGCACTTGATGGTGATTTTTTTCTATATAGCTTTCAAATATATAGTCAAATAAGGGGTCAGCAGCTCAACTTCGGTCTGAAAGGGTATGTAATCTTCGACATGCCTCAGGTAACCGCTTTTACCAATTTTTAGGGGTTTTTTTTCTCGCCCACCAACAACAACAACCTGAATAAACATTTACACATAAAAAGAAAATATAAAAAATATATATTTGAAATGACAATCACATGCCTCAAGCATCTGCCGTAAACAGCCCTAATTGGCCTGATATTTGCTATAACATTTTAACTCTTTTTATAAAGAATATTTATGTAATATTTTATTGATTAAACAAATAATGTTGCAACAATTATATTTCGGCACAACTCAAAGCTTAATTTAATGACTACAACGGAATGTTTTGAAACAATTTCAGAGATGTGTATTGTGTATTGTGTGGAAAGTTGGAAAATTCAAATATTGATTTCACTCGATATCAGCTAAAGCTGTCGCTAATTGGCAAACGCTTGCCACAAGCGAACATGTGCATGTTATCCTTATTCATATTGAGTGCAATTTGAACGAGGATTTGGATGTGGATTTGGATGTGGATTTGGATTTGGTTTTCAATTTGGCTGGCCTGGTGTGCTGTTGGGCCTATTGAGAATGGCTTATGCTAAGCCCAAATGCAAATCGCTTCCGATTGCTGTTGAGTGGTTCGGTTCTGCTCCTGTGACTTAATCCAAATTATCATCATAAGCGTTGCACTAATGAGCCGCACAGTGCAACATAAACAGCGAACCGCTGCCGGCTCACAGCTGACAGCTGACAACTGACAACTGACGGATGACATTTCGCTTGATGGCCAAGACAAAGTTGCCAGCCAGCCAGTCAGCAACTTTTTCAAGTGGCATCAGGCAGCAGCAGCAGCTGCAGTTGCAGCAGGCGCTGACTGCTGACGAGTGCATTTTTCTGATTCATGATTTTCGTCCACGCAAATGTGAGCAAATCTCGCAAATTCGATGCGAGGACTGCGACTCGGAGGCAGGCAACATGTCATCCGTTACTTTTGGTCACGACTACAGCCAAGGGCTGTGTGCAGCTGAATGTCCTCGTTTCGCCTGGTCGTGTGCTAAAAAATGCAAGAACACGAAGTGCCGCGCTGCTCGTGCAGCTTCGTGTCGTATGTGTGCTAAAAGTACGAAGCGCACGCGCAGGCAGCGACGTTGGCAGCGACGTTGGCGGCGACGTTGACGTCAGTGTGTCAACCATTGTTATTGGCAGCTAACAGTGGCTTAACAGCGACGTAACAGCGACTGGGAACACTTTTATATGTATGGCGGGGAGAGGTAAGGCAGATCTATATACACATATATATATATAAATACACATATATATATATATATACATATAAATATATATATATATATACATATATATATGTGTGTGTGTGTGTGCAGCTTCTACATGTTTTATTTCTTATTTGTTGTTGTTTTTTATTTGATTGTTTTGTGCTTGGTTTATTTAGCACTCATGGCGCTTGCTGCTTGCTGCTTGCTGCTCGTGCTTTTCATGCCACATGCTCGTTTTTGCTTGCCTATATTTGTAGGTATTTGCAGCGTTTTCGCTTTGATGCGTGTGGCATGTTTAACGGCACTTGATGATGCCAGCAACAGAAACGATACCAACAAAAACAACAACAAGAACAACAACAACAACAACATCAGCAGTTCCACTGTGATTTGTGCGTCGTCGACGGCTTCAGGCAGGCTGAGGCAGGTGAGGTTGCCAAGGAGCATTTCAATTGCTCGGTTCTTGTTGCACTTCATTAAGCTCAGCATCGACGCTGAGCATTTCTGCATTGCATTCTCAAGCGCACTGCCTGCCAGTCTGAGTGTCGTCCAAACGTGCCACATGACCTTCACACACACACAGCAAAGCGGTTGCCTGCACACAGGAGACACAGGAAACATCACGTAGCCGTCACGTAGTCACAGCATTAAAAGTAAATAAATTAAAAATTAAAAAAAATACATTCATTCTCAGGAGAATCTCTGTTCCTGAAATCGTTCCCAGTAGAGTTGCGACCTCACCTCAAAATAATTTTTAATTTGTTTGAAGATCGAATTAACAGGTAAAACTAATTGTAGTTATATTTGCATATCTACATATCTATATAGAATTGTACTTGGCTTATCAGCTTATGTTTTTGTTAACAACACTTGGCCAAAACACTCCCATTCGATTCAAACACAATCTGCACAGTCTATCGATAATATGTCAATGTTTCTTATACATCAATTGGAAAACTAGATCGTTAGACTTGTGTTTTAATTGTTGTGTGCAGTTACTAAAAATGCAAAAAGTCTGGCTAATGTCTAATGTCAAATTAACAGTTAACAATAACCAACGACAAAAATAATACTTGGTATCGCCTTTGTTGGATTCCACTCATCACTCCAGCTGTGAAAAGCTGTCAATGCTCAATCGACAGAAAGGGAAAAGCCTGTCAAAAATTGAAAACAAAAGATAGAAGAAACCAAACGAACTCACGGCAAAATGAGAAACAAGCTGTTAACTGACAAAACAGTTCACTAATTTCGATGGATCCCAAAAACAAACTAGATACAAAAATACAAATTCAAGAAAATCGAAAGAGTCCAAGCCAAAGCAGGCTTTAAACTTGCAGCATGTCTGAGCGTATTTCTGTGTGTGTGTGTGTGTGTGTGTGTGTGTGTATTTCCAGTTATTTTCCAGTTATTTGCTGCATACTTGTAGGCATTTGACAAAACTGTTGGGTGAGGTGAAGCTGCTGTTGCACGGCTGGTTACACTGCAACGGCTAGAGCCGAGCGCCACCTGGCAGAACGACCTACAAAGCAATAGATAGGTGTATGTGTGTGTGTGTGTGTTTAAGAGGGAGGGGGAGGGGGGACACTCGACTGTAGGTGCCCGCATGTCTTGAGTTTAGTTTGAAAAGTAATCGAATGTTATAATTTCCATTAAACTGATTTCCCACGAGTAATGCAAGCCAAACAAGCCAAACAAGCCAAAGCCACAGCTAAAGCCAAAGCCAAAGCCGAAGTCAAAGCCAAACCAAGAGACGATGCAATCTTGATGATGGTTAGGGCAGTAGCAGGGGGCAGGAGGCAGGGGACAGGGGCACGCTGCCTGAATGTTGGATGTTGGATGACGGATGTTGGATGTTGGAGCAGCAGCCGGTCGACTGATTGGGTGGCAAGCGAATGACCCTGTCACACTAATGTACTACGCGTCAATTCCACAGTATCAAAGGAATCGAATGAAAAACAGAGACCAACAGACAGACAGACAGACAGACAGCGAGGGAAAAGGGAGATACTGGAAGATAGAGAGAGAGAGAGAGAGAGAGAGAGAGACCGGTTAATGGCGACATGCATAAAAAGCATGCCACGGCAAAGCAGCATCTGCCCCTGCCACAGGCGTAGAAACACCCACTGCTAACGAACATCGACATGGATCTGGTCAGGGACTCTCGATTTGACTTGACTTGACTTGACTTGACTTGACTTGACTCGACTCTCGGCTCTCGACTTGACTCCACTCGCTTCGCCGCATCCCGCATCCCGCAAATAAAATATAAATTAAATTAAATTCCAAAAGAGGAAGACGTTTGGCCAGCCCAGCCCAGCCCAGCCCGGCACATACATAAATCAGCAGCTCAAAGTGCAGGCCAAGTGGCAAGCGTTGCATTGCATTGCGTTGCATTGGTGTGCACTCAATCGATTGCCAATTGCATCGCAGTATGTGTGGCAAGTACTACGATCATCAGATGGGAGCACGAATGCGGCGCTCATCAGGGACGTGTGCATGCAGCACTATGTGGCAACTATCGACTGTCATAAGAGCGTAGATCTACCACAAAATTAAATTGCATTTGAAGAATGCAGAGCTGAATCAGTTTACTTACAAGGTATAATAATAAGTTAACTCAATATAAAAATAGTAAATTATGTTTTCCAGCCAGGAAAGTCAATCACGGCATTTGTGGACACTTCAGGCGATTCTAGTTCTACAACAAATTGAATCAATCTATTTAAGCAAATTAATATTTAAATTTGCAATTTGTGATAAGTACAGCAACTGAACTTGATTTAAGTCGCCCCTGATCTTTTTTTAAATTTGTAAGTAAAATTGAAGGACGCTGAAACAAGGAAAAATAACAACGTATTAACAAATTGTTGGGGGAAAACTTTCTGGTTTCCCCGGCGATCGTCAGTGAGCCTTTAATATCCGATAAATGTGTCAGCGTAAATAAAAATAATCGGGTGCATACACATGTAGGCAAATTGAGGGAGGTTGCTTGTTGCAAATTGCTTTGTCTCTCTTTTTAGGAGCAGCAGCCAAATGCAACCGCTTCTGGACATGTGAGGAATACGTGGCTAAGCCGCAAGCCACAAGCACAGCTGTGGTTGCTATTGTTCCACACTTACCGTTACTTGGCCACACTGCGTCACCTGCGTCTTATGCAAATCACTAACCGGCAACACCAGCAACATTTGCAATAACAATTGTCACAGCAACAGAAAAGGGAAAGCCAAAAGCAGCGACAACAAACAAACCGAGAATAATTTTAACATTTCCGTTGCAAATAAAAAGCTATTCACTTTGCTAATATGGCCGCAGCGATTCATCCGGTGCTGCCTGAGTTTTGGCTGCAAGTGCTTGAAAACTTGCCACACGCAATACAATAATTTGACCCCACCCCCCTCCCCCTCCTCCATCCCAATCGACCAAAAGGGTTGTTGCATACTCTACAAACACACGCAGGCATGCGGACTCTTCCATGAGTCTTGATCCTCCGCGATATCTGAAATCTGAGTTGGCAAATGGTTTAAAGTAATTTTTAAATTTTATTTAACAAAATATAATAATATTATATATAATATAATATTATAATAACAGACATGTTTACAATTTTAATCTACTCGGCTGATGGAATATTTTCTTGTAGAGTATGGCTTAAGAACAGACCAAACTAAAGTTAACAAATAAATTATAAACAATTAAAAGACAAAAATGAATTCAAAAACATTTAATGAAAATAATAATAATAATAATATATAAAGAATATATTAAATTTGCGTATATTAAAATGTTAAATGATTCAACATTTTTTGCAATGATTGGGTAAACCTAGAAGTAAATCCAATCGGACCAAAAATTGTGAGGCGTTTGTAGCTTGGAGAGAAGAACTATTTTCTAGTGATTCCGATTGTATCTAAAATGATATATTATATTACATTAATTAATTAATTATATATATACTTATATATATGTTTATATGTATGAATAGTGCATAACTGTTGCGGCATGTTGTTGCCAAATTGTTTGGTGTTGGCCCTCTCCTTGAAGTATCCATCGTCAGTCAGTCAGTCAGTCAGTCGGACTGTTGGTCGCATTTGCAAGTCGTTAAATACTTTTGTTGCTCGTCATTGTAGTGACTTGGCTCACTTGCAACTGCAACTGCAACTGCAACTGTTGTTGCTATTATTGCTGTTGTTGTTGTTGTTGTTGTTGCTGCTCGTTTCGTGTCGCTGGCATTGTCAATGCTTCGACTTCCTTCCGCTTTGGCTAACAAATTTGCATCGCGCATGCAGGCCAGGCAAACATAATCATCATTATTGCTGCAATCAGCATATTTGGCAGGCTTAAATCGGCTGACTGCCCCACTGACTCCCCTCAAACATCCCGTCTGGACGGACTGTTACCTGTTACCTGTTACCCGTTACCTGTTACCCGCTGCCTGGTGCTATTCTTATATTGTTCATCCTGCTGCACACACACAAAAAAGGGGCTCGCAAATATTGTACATTTTATGCTTTCACGTACACTAATAACAACAACAACAACAACAACAACAACATCAACAACAACAACTATAACTACAGTGGTTGTAGTCGGCGCCATAGTTGTGGTTATGCCTAATATATGTCATTAAAAGTGTTGTTTGTGCCGCAACTTGCGGACTCTATGTGAACAGCCTGTGTGTTTGGCAGAAGCTGTTGCAGTTGCAGTTGCACTTGTACTAGCTGTATAAGCAAATCAATCCCTAACCCCCGCCACCACCAACCCATCATCAAGTGCGCGGGTGACCTTTCGTGTGCCCCGTGAGCTTAGGCGCATCCTGACTTGGTTTCAACTCCCAGCCCCTAACCAACCCCAAATCCCCCAACCCCTCTCACTCTCATGTGTGGCATGCAAATATTCGCATGGCTCGTGTGTTGTTTTTATGGCAGTGCATTGCACGATAAGAATCCATTGAGCAAAAATTAATTAGTCAATTTGCATGAAATTTATGTACAAAGCGCGAACAAACGAAATGCATTTTGATATATTATGCACACAAGAGACCCCCCACACAGCCAGACGAAGAGAGAGACTGAGACAGAAACACACAGAGAGAGAGAGAGAGAGAGTTATATATAGGAGAGACGACATATGCCCCAACGGATATGGAAGTTGACGTCAATGAATCTAGGAAACAGCCAAAGGCAGCTGAACTCCAAATGCTCTCGCGTTGGTTGAGGAAGGACTCCACGAAGGAATCGAGCCAGGAGCACTTACGGAGTAGATTCGAAATCTAAGCATGTATTATTATTATTATTATGTTATCAATTAATATTGAGTAAGTTAACATAGGGCTATGCAAAAGTATCATTTTAATTTTAAATTTGAGCATTAAATAATCAAACAAATGAGGAGATCAATAACTAACTAACTACTTGCTGGGGGCAAGACTAAGTCGCAACCCTTCCAATGTGTGCCCCGGAAGCACAGGCAAGTGATTAGCCTAACAGGAGGAACCGAGCCAAGCAAAGAAATAGTCATTCCGAGAATAGTCTGGAAGTCAGTCACAAAATCAATTCTTAACTATGGGAAATGTCAAAAAAGCAGAGTAAGTGGCATATTAGAAAAGGACATTTTGAGTCCTGCTGAATAAAGGCGATTGTTAATTGGCTTGCTCAAATCCACTCAGAACACGGAATGGAAAATATTGGAATGTGACTTGCGCTGCGTGGGAGGCAACCAATTTGATGCACCACCGGCTACGATCTGTGCCCCGGATGCTATAAGAATAAGGTGGAAACGGGTACTCATAGCAGCACTCATCCGTTCCAGTGCCTGCTGGATCGTGCCGCACGCTGCGAGCTCTTCATCCGCCGGCAGCCTCACGTGCGCCTTCTGCGGCAAGATGTGGCACAACGACACGGAGCTGGGGCGGTATGTGAAGACCAAGCATACCATGGACTCCACGCCGGTCATCTGTCCCCTCTGCTGCTCCTGCTGCTACTGTTTCCGGATGCAGCTCCTTGTTGCATCGCAATCATTTTGCCATCACCACCAAATAAGTGATTTTCCGACCTGATTGTCGACTCGCAAAAATGCAGTCCAGGGTTCTTCAGTCCAAGCGCATTCTATTTCTGTTCAAACTAAATGATAAATGAACAATGGGGAGATGGTTTTTAACTGTTTTAAAAATCTGTTATTTATATTGTAATTACCATTTTAAATAATATTACAAATATTCAAAAACATATCTCCCACCCCATAATGTGCATATGTACATACATACATATACATACATATATATATGGGCAGCTTAACGGATATAGTCAGGTCTGTCTGCTAATCTGTGTGTTCCATTTCGGAGACGAGCTTATATTGCCTAGTTGTGTCCATAATAAAATAATGAGCTTCAGAATACCATATCATATAGTTCTCATGGTATCAGTTGGCTGAATTTCTTATAACTAATATTTAAATTTAGATGTTATCAGGTGGACTCCGGGTAAAGTGGGTGTGGATTCTTTGGTGTGCCTGAGATGCTGTTCATTTTATTTATTTTTGTTTGTTTTCATTTTAGTTACTTTACTGTTGCGCTCGGCTCGAAACTAATTACAAAAGTAATCGCCACATTTTGTGAAAGTTTCAAATGCGCTTTCCTGCCTGCCTGCCTGCCTGCCAGTCTTTCCTCTGGTTTCCCCCATCCCCTTCCTCTAGTCCTCTGCTCGCAATCACTCTTGCTTAGATCTGTGCACCTTTTTTGGAGCAGGTGTGCTGGTGCCGAAAAGTATACCGCTTCCTCCTCCTCGTCCTCGTCCTCGTCCTCGTCCTTGTCTTTGTCCTCGTCACTGGCCATGTTAGGGGCGTAGTGTTGCAGCCAAATGTCTCCGTTGCTCTAATCGGCTTAGAGGTGAAACCTTTTGTCATTATAAAAGGATTTCAAGCTTGACAAAATTTCCATTTGTTGCGATTTGGCCGTCCGCCATTAAATGTACACAAACACACACACACACACACACACACACACACAAATACCCATGAGCTTGATGGGTAGGAGAGGAAGTTGTCTTTCTTTGTGTGCGTGTGTGCGTGTGTGTGTGTGTGTGTGTGTGTTGTTGTTTAGTTAACTTTTAGCTGGATGCGTCATTGAAGTCTTTGATTTTGTTCAAAGAGCTTAAGATTCAAAAACCGATAGCGTGTTTGTTTGTTGCCAGACACAATTATAAGCTGGCGGGTGGGTGGTTGGATGGGTGGGTTGGTTGGACTTGGAATTGGAGTCGAAAGTTGAGTGGGTCAGCCCCAGGGTACAGGTAAACGGGCTGCGTCTGTCAGTGGCAACAAGCATTCAACACAAATTGCCAATCGAACTAGATAAAATGAGCTGTGTAAATAGTGGAAAGGCGCAGATAGGCCACATTCCGTTCCTCTCCTCCATTCCTAGCCTTGCGCACTCTTCTTTAACCATTCTCCCCCCACCCACTCACCCACTCACCCCTTACCCAATTCAGTTTCTGGGCAAACTATGCCAAAAAAAAAAAAAACGAAGTGAACCACATCAAATCAAATCGAATCACAACAAAACAAAGCAAAACAAACGAACCCCATCTCCCACACAACCACCACCACCACCATCACCAACCCCACCACCGCCGTCACCGCCGCTTCCGCCGAGCTTTGATCTGTGGCAGCGCTGCGTGCCTGCCCCAAGGGCCAATAGATTCAGTTACAGATAGCAACGATAGACTGGCGCCCAGACATGCTCATGGACATGGACACGGTTACGGATGCGAACGCAGCTGCTGCCTGCAGGTCGTTATGGCTAATGAGTATTACGAGACCTGCAGACAGACAAGTGCTCCAAAGCGGTGAGTTGCTAGTTGGCAGAGTGATAGGTAATTGGAAGGTGGCAAGGGGGAAAGGGGGAAAGGGGGGTGGAGCTCACAGTTAAAGGGTTACCCACAAAGCTGAACTCGTGCCTGGTCGTGACTGTGCGAAGTATGATTGCAAATCTGTAAATCTGCAAATCAAATCATCTCGTGCCTGAGTGCGAGTAGTATTCAGACACTGTAACCAGTTGACCAAGCAGCGGAATAGGGATTAACAGGTGATGTAGAATGTGAAACGGAATGCAGCTATCCAATTTTAATTTTGTACTCCTAGTGGAAACCGATTGGATTGTGCTACACCCGAGACAGAAGAATCTTGTTGCCTCCAGTTTTGAGCGACTTGATCACTTTGTGATCACATCATAAATCATAAAATAAATAAATAATCATTAATATTTAGTGCAATAGACTGTCACTTTGTGAGAGTACAAAATACAAGAAATAAATCATTCACTACATTAGGTAATATTCTGTGCAATATTCGACTTTCATCGGTTCAACCGGTTGCAACTCAGGAAAACCGCAACATTTTCATATGTTGGCTTAAATGTAGTGTTTAGCAATAGCTCTAATAGAGTTATATACAAATCGAGATATGCATGGATTTGAAAATATTCGACTCATGAATTGCACGAAAATATATTTGAATATAGATTTTAAATAAAGCATTAATTTCAAGTATTTCTCCTCACTTTAAACAATATTTTTATACATGAGACACTCAGTAATTGCATTTATACTTGACTCTTGTGTCGAAGCGCCCAATTTGGAATTAGTTGTCGTGTCACGCACCCAGTTTTAGCTGAGGCATCCACGCTTTGGAATGCTACGCATCGATATGACAATAAAAATGAACGACTTTGGTTTGGATTTTGCGACTTTGCCTTTTTATCTCTATCGCACTCGGCAGCTTTTGGATGCGACAGATAAGGCTGGTCAGTTCTGGCACTGGGTTCTGTACACACACACACACACACACACACAGGTACGCACATGCATATACTGACGGACCGCAGAACGCTTGCACAATTTTTAATCAGGGGTCGAGAGTGAGGCGAGGAGATGTGTGGTTCCCGTCGTGGTTCGCCTCCTGGTCGTTGTTGTCGTTGTGCCAGCGACACATAAACATGCATGGCTGTTGGAGACTGCGCTCCATTCTCTGGGATTTGGCTTTGAATTGGGAGTGGAATGGGAGTGGGACTGAGACTGAGACTGAGACTGGGACTGGTGTATGGGGTATGGGTCCAGGACCTTACCGGTTTATTGTTGCCGTTTGTATGGCTTTTAGTCCTTTATCTTGTTTCTAACTCATTGGATCGCAAAAACGGTCTCGTGTTCACCTTAATTGGGGTAAACATAAGTTCTGATTGCCCTCCAGGACGGCCGCTTTTGTATCCAAGTTGCCAGCCTTCAGCTTTCTGCTTCTAGCTTCGGAACGCATACAAAAAAGAGTTGCCAGCGACAAAATTTGCTTCTACTGTTTCTTCCCATTTTGTTTTGTGTGCTCCTCATTTTCCTTACCGCACTTTTTAGGCTGTTTCGTTTCTTCGTTTTTCGTTTTTTTTTTTACTGGCTGCTTCTTTCTAATTGAACTTGTTCGACATCGTCGTCTATCAAGAAATTTGTCGGGTTCAAAAGAGGGATGATGGAGGCAAATGGGTGGGGCAGAAGCCAATGGCTAAAATCGTTGGCCACAGAGCCAAGAAGGGAAGACGACAACGCTTCGAACATATTCAACTACATGGCAGCCAGCAAAAGGGGTTGATGGCAGGGGAGGGGAGGGGAGGGGAGGGGAGGGGACGGGCCGGGCGAGGCGGGGCGAGACAGGTCGGGTCGGTTGAGCTGAAGTGAACTGAATTGCTGCCATTGTTACTGGCACAGATCACAAAAGCGAGATAAAAATTGTTGAACGTGTAATTTTTATTTATTGCATACAATTTTTAGAACAAATGACAGACAAAAGGTTGCCGCTGTCCCTGTCGCAGTCGCTGTCGCTGTCGACGACGTCGTCGACGCCAACGACGCTGCTGTCTGGGGAGTCAAAGGGATTGCAAAGCGGAAATTTCATTGCCTACATTTGAGCGCTCACCACGTAATGTATGCATTTGCCATTATGTGTGTATATATATATATATATAAATATACATATGTACATATATATATATATGTGTGTGTGTGTGTATGCGAAAATTAAATTTTCTACTTCAAAAGCTAAGCGTCGGACGGAAACAGCAGCCACAGACCAAATAGACCCATCCCACCACCCCTAAAGTTCCCCCCTACAAAACCGAATTGAAAAAGCGTTTAGGACACTGTGTGTGAGTGTGAGTGTGTGTGTTTGCCTCATTGTATTCGTGTGTGTGTGTGTGTGTGTGTGTGTGTGGGTGGGGACAACTAAATGATGGGGAAACTATAAAAATTTACATAACAATAATAAAAGCAAAGGCAAAAACGGCACAGAACCAAAGAAACGAAAGACATTTATTCATTTCTGTTTTGAAATTAGCATAAAAGTAAACCTCACTCACATACACACACACACACATAAACACACACACAACCATTTACATACTGTCACATAAGGGGCTAGTGGGGTGCTCGGAGAAGTGGCAGAGTCAGTGGGCGGAAGGAGGAGTTACGCATAATCAAAGTCGCAGCTTCAGGACTCTGCTTTGGCTTTGTATCGTTTGATAAGCGGCAAAAACGTGCAAATTTTAATAAAAGCAAATGAGCCGCAAAATCATACAAAGCAACAACAACAACAATCACAACAACAATCACAACAACAATCACGACAACAATCACGACAACAATCACAACAGACACCCACATTGACAACAATAGCCGCGGAAACAACAAGCAGACAAAATATATGCTACAGTTTCTGTTTGCTAATGTCTCAACTTTGTCACGCTGATGGTGCACACACACACACACACACACAAACACACACACTCTGTAATATGCAAAAAATTTCCCATTTTGAGATGATTGAGTTATAAAATTCAATCGAATAATCGAAGACAAATGCAGTTGTAACAATCAAAATTGCCGTGAAACTAAAAACTGTTTCTTGTTTTTGGAAATAATTTCTAAGTACACAAAAAATAAAAATGCTGTTAAAATTAGCAATGTTTCTTCTCTGCTTTTCGAAATTATATTTCTTAATAATATAAAATAATGTATTAAATATAAGTTGGGAAAGTACTATTTTAATGTGCTTTGAAATGCTGTTTGTTTCATAGGCCACGTAGCTCTAGTTACAATAACATTCTAAGTATTTTATTTATTATAACGATTTACATATATATATATATATATATATATATATATATATATATATATATATACATATTGGTGATTAGTTTAATTATGTTTCATTGCGCTTCATTCGTCTTTCTTTTCCGCTGCCTGCAACCGAACCCTGCTGACTCCCGATTTAATATCGATACTTCTCTTACATTGGTTCTCATTCGATTACCCACTATCAATAGTATCGGAACAGTCGCAGCGAGTTTGCCAGATAGTTTTGACCGCTTCTTGTTTGCTTTCCTCCTATTTCAAATATGGATTTCAAATCCCCAATTTTTTGTAAAAATTAATAATATAATCAAATATACTTGGCGCCTAAAGTGCGGAGACTTTTCAAAATTCATTGTATGAATATATTCGAAATTGCTCAAGATCGGTCTGTTATTCGAAGTTTCAAGGTCAATTTAATTCAATATATTTTGATATTGGCTTTTTCTATGATAACTATGTAAATTATGTGCACCAAAGTGCCTTAAATAGATTTGTAAAATAAGAACAGACAACGGGGAAAATGCTATTTTCTGTTTTTAATACTTTGTTAATCATTAGGTCCGAATACCGCTGTGGAAAAATGGAAAATGATTAGAAAATTGTATGAATTCATCTTCGGATGTTAAGATGAAATTTGCATTAACATTAACAATTTTACAATAAAATATTTAAAGTAATCAATGTATCCAATCAAGGTATAATTGGCTATCAAAATTATCTAAAATGTTTTCCATATTTTAAAATTGTTGTAAATTCTATTTTATTCAACTATTTTTAGTAGTTTGATTTCAATATAAAACGCGCAACGCATTTGCAAACATTTTAACGGCTTTTTTTTTTAACATATACGACTATTACTTTATTTTCATAAATTAATTAATTATTAATTTAAACAAAGGAATCTCTTTGAGATTGGTAACTTTTAAGTTTGCTATTTCCTGGCATTGGCAGGGCAACAAGGTTCCCTATCGATTTTATGCTTTCGGTTAGCTTTTCGATGCTGCTCCCTTTTAATTTGCATACCCTGCTGTTGCTGGCTTAACCTTGACTCTTAACCCTCCTCTGTTACCAGTTTGCACCACAAGCACCACCTGCCCTGCTCCACCCGCTAGCCGCTCAATAAATTTCATGGTAGTAGCTGTTTGTTTCCCTATGTCGTTGTCCCTTAAACAGCTCTCCTGACATCTGTCGCACTTCTTGTCCTGGTCAAAAATATGTTGCATGTGCTTTTGCTGTTGCTGTTTTTGCTGTCACTGTTGCAGTTGTTGTTGTTGTTGTTGCTGTTGCTGTTGCCGCCAGCCACGATGTCAAGGGCACGAACTGAGCGGAAATAGGGCGAGGCCAACCTGGGGCCATGGCAACTTTTTGGTGGACACACACGCACCTTTTACCCCATCCCCCCTTAAAACCCCCTCCAATCCCCTACAGCCCCCACCAACCCATCTCCTCACAATTTTTGTGTTCGTTTTTTGTTTTATACTTTTTTGTGTTGTTAACCCGCACATGTATCTGAAATTCTGGCCCGCAGTCTTTCTGTGTGCTTTGCGGCAAGTTGTTAAATGGCACTGACACTTGCCTAACCCACCCACCCCCTCACCTATCCCCTGGCCAGCAGCTCACCCATTTAGAAATATTTATATGATGTTTCTCTCTCTTTCTGCGTGTGTGTGTTTGTTTCACTTTTCTGTTTGTTTATTTTTTTATATATATTTTTGTTTTTTTTTTTTTTTTTGCAGCTGTCCTTCAGCTCATAATCCTTTTTTATTGCAAATGACCACGCCAACTCGATGCTCCGCACCGGTTAAGGTGGCGCGGAGGGGGTTGGGGTGCCGCTGGATTTTGTGCGGTGGGGCGTGCACCGGGGCCGAGACCGGGTCGTCAGCTCATAAGGCTCATCAACAAGTTCATTTTACGGTCAATTCATTAAAAAAGTTTTTCACTTTTTTCAGCATTTTTATTACAATATTTAGTTTGTCACATCATGTGTGGCTGTGTGTGGGTGTCTACGGGTGTGTGTGTGTGTGTGTGACTGTGTGTGGGTGTGGGTGTGTACGGGTGTGTGACCCTCATTTGCTGACATTTAGTGGCAGTTTTCAACAACAATGTCA